>KK115333.1:535466-548957 GCA_000611955.2 Stegodyphus mimosarum
CTCTTATATTTTACCATCATATTTTTCAGGACCATGTTTTAAAACTGCGAAATTTTTTAACCGCTTTGCTTTCTACGAGAACTTTCTTAAACCACAACGATTTAGAACAGCGATCTTTTCTCCTTGTTTTCTTTTCTCTCACGATGTACTGTAAAACAATGTTTTCTCCCTTCGTGTTGTTTACTAAGCGACGCTTTCTTATGCGATGTTTCTGTCAAACACCGATTCTTCTACCTCCACAGACACAAATCTTCCATCTCTTGAATCTCAACTGATTTTCACTTCTGAAATGGAGATAAAATCAAGTAGAATACATTTATTTCACTAGATAACTACTCTTTATGTTATTTTCCCAAAATATTTACAAAGTATTTGTCCCGCTTTCTTAGCATGCCTTCGTGGTGTAGTGGTCAGCACCCTCGGCGCCTATTCGAGAGGTCCGCGGTTCGAGTCCCGGCGAGGGCATTGCTCATTTTTCATCTCCCCTGCTTCAAAATAACCTAATGTCTCTACACATTTACCCTTTCTCACTCTCATTTTAGCATTACCGACAAAATAAAATGATTTAGAAAGACAGAATCATTCTACGTAAATGCAAGTTAAGTACTTAAATCATCTATTGTTACTGTAAGGTGGGTGCTGTGATCTACTGCTACGGCTTTAAACACAGTTCCGACGTAAGTTGTATACTTTGCTCGAAATTTTCAGAGTTAAGTGAATTTAGGCTTCAGAGTCTTTTACCTAGAAACTAGCTGTAGCGAAAGCCGCATTTAACATATATATCTAGGTGATAAGTATTTATGCGAAACGTCAAATAGGTTTAGATAAAAAGTGTGCTTTCCAGTAAATATACTGCAATAGTGGTTACTTTTTAATTTTGTGAAACCATAACAGAGTTTTAATAAAATTTATATTATTTTTGGTAACAATATGCGTGTTTATTTAGGTTTTCGTTTACAGTCTGAAGCAAAAACGGTTAAACATTCAGTAGATTGAAGTTGTCAGGATTTTATAATGTACGAATATCAAATTTTAATCTTTCGCAGAGAAATAATTTTATTATATGCAAATACAAATCGGATTTTACGGATATAAAAATATTATGAAATACAAGCACATCAATCTATTTTAAAATTTCTCTTGATTTTCCAAAACCATAATTTTGAATAGTTAGTAAATGACTTCTAGAGCGTTTTTTTAAGCAACTTTGACCTCCACATCTGTAGCATGTTTTAGAGTTTTAAAGAAAACGTTGCATGCGTATGTTAATGAGATTACGTTATCAGCAACTGCTACATAATATTTAAGCAACTTCCTAAATAACTTTTAATGCTTATGCTTAAAGAATTCTTGATCTGAGATGCTGATATCACCGTTTAATGAGGATGTACAACAAGTGCTACATAATGTTTAAGCAACTTCTTAAATAACTTTTAATGCTTAAAGAATACTTGATCTAAGATACCGATATCACCGTTTAATGAGGATGTACAGCAACTCCTACATAATGTTTAAGCAACTTCTTAAATAACTTTTAATGCTTATGCTTAAAGAATTCTTGATTTGAGATACTGATATCACCGTTTAATGAGGATGTACAGCAACTGTTACGTAATGTTTAAGCAATTTCTTAAATAACTTAAAATTTTTAGGATTAAAGATTTCTTGATTTAAGATAATGATACCATCGTTTTATGAAGATTTACAAGAACTGCTGCGTAGTGTTTAAGCAACTTCTTAAATAACTTCTAACGTTTATGCTTAAAGAAGTCTTGATTTAAGATACTGATATTATAGTTTTATGAGGATGTAATAACATAAATTTATCAAATACAGAAAATTACCTCAGTCATGGCTTTATGAGGGGGAATCGTACAAATTCATCATTTCATTCTTCCGTAATATAAATTCACCAGCATAGAAAATTAATCATCGTCTTTTGAGGATGAATAATATAAAATCATTAGTAAAAGAAATTAGCAGTCATCATCCGTTTGTAAGAAATAATATATCTTCAGCATTTACGACCACAGCAAGAAAGTTGCCAACAATCATTGCTATGTGAGGAGTAATAATATAAGTTCATCAATACGAAAATTAATTTACCGATTGCTTTGTATGGATTTTAGTATAAAATCATCAGTACAGGAAATTACCAACAATCATAACTTTATGAGTAATAATTTAAACTCAACATTTGGCTACAACGCAAGAAAATTGCCGACAATGATTATTTTGTGAGGTCCAATAGTATAAATTTACCAATATAGAAAATTGCTCTAATCATTGTTTTCTGAGAATTAATGATATAAACTCATCAGCACAGGAAACTAGCAACAATTATCATTTTATGAGTAAAGCTCAACGACAAGAAAACTGCCGACAATGACTGCTTTGTGAGGAGTAATAATGAAGCGCCAATACAGAAACTTGTCTTAATCATTGCTTTTGAAGTAATAATATAAATGCAAAACATTACCAACCATCTTTATGAGTAACAACATAAAATCAACAAAAGAGTAATAATACATAAGGTATTTTTTCTCTCCTTCCAGTATGCCTTCGTGGTGTAACGGTAGCACAATCGGCGCGTGTTTGAGAGGTCTATAGTCGAGTCCCGGCGAGGGCAATGCACATTTTTCACATTTTCTGCTTCAAAATAACCTAATGACTCTGCAAATATAAATTAAAAATTAGCGCAATAAAATAACAAACTATGCACTGAAATATTAGTCATCAATGAATCAGTGTATATTCTTATGCATTAAAATTTAGAGCAACTTCATACTTTCACAGCTAATGCTGTTGCAAGATTAGAATTATATGGTTATAGATCTATGTGCCTAAAGGAATGGATGTCTTTATGGAAAACTTTCTAAGGGAAACTGGCTCGTATACACGTAAGACATTGGGAAAACTATGGAATTTCCTCTGCAACCAGCGTATTTCCCGGCATCTGAACACAGGCTGAACTACCAGTGTTCAAGGATTTTATCATTCAGTGGGTTTTAATGTTATATCAGGGTCAGCATTAAATGATATTAGAAAGTAACTGTGATGCCATAAAAATGAAATAAATTCGTAAAGTTATTTCTAATATACGAGTTTGAAATGTAATTATTTCAGTTAAATGAAGGCGCCCATAGGCATATTTATTCAAAATCTTTCAATTTACTATCTAACGGACATTTCCTCGATGAAATCGGGTGAAAAACGTTTAATAATCACAGCATAAGGAATCCTAAAATACTTTGCATAACAATTTCAAATGCTCTGTACGAGGATATACGTGTAATAATACACCACTAGATTTAGCAAATACGGCTTCAGTCGATTTCATTATATATTGATAACGCAAGCTAGAAAAGAGTTAATTTTGGGGAGATGCTCGTGAAATCTGACCCGTGGTAATGCTAGGAAGTGGTTATTACAATAACACATCAAATAACTCAACTTATACAGAGGTACCACTATATATTATTACATATTATTTTATGTTTATATTATTCTTGACATTTTATTTTTTCCCTTTCTATACGCTGTGGGATTCATCTACTATTTTTTCGAAATCGATTGAATTTTTAAAATATTTTTCATTATATTTATTGAAAACAATGTAGAGTTGCAGAGACATTAGGTATTTCTTGATGCTGAGAGACGTGAAATGAACAATGTCCTCGCCGAGACTTGAACCAGGGACCTCTAGAATACACGCCGAGTGTCCTTTACCATTACACCACGAAGGCATACTAAGAAGACGGAAGAAATGCCTTATATACTCGCCCTTTTAAAAGGCGACTGGGGATTAGTGGACCCAATCGCCAAATCCTGGTGGTGGAGAATCATCATCCACAACCTTTTTTTAGTTCGGGCGCCAGTGGGGAGATTAGGTTATTTAGAAGCCGGAGATGTGAAAAATGAGCAATGCCCTCGCCGGGACTCGAACCATGGACCTCTCGAATACACGCCGACCGCGTGCTGACCATTACACCACGGAGGCATGCTAAGAATCGAGAAATACTTTATAGAGACATCAAATTATTTTGAAGCAGAAGACATGAAAAATGAGAAATGGCTTCACTGGGACTTGAACCTGAACTTCTTAAATATTGCTCAGTGTAGTACCATTACACGACGAAGGCATGCAGAAAGGAGAAAGAAACTACTTATAACAAATACCCAATTTTTTATAATTGATTTTATTTCGACTCAGTAGAAAAAATAAAATAGAACAATACCTACACATCCGCTATATATACATTATTATAAGCTTGTTTATTTTATGCACACATTATTTTTGACACTTCACAGTTCTTTTCTATTTATACTTTAGACTATGCGATTTACTTTCTAGTTGTAGTCAAATTGCTATCAATTTCTGAAATAATTTTCATCCCATGTATTGGAAACAAATTCGCTTCTAAATCAACTAACGCTTTTCAAACCCACATACTTCAGGAATCAACTATCCTTCGAAATCTTAACCTGTAATACTCAAATCCTTTCACCATATCTTCAGCACAATACTTTTTGTATCATTTGTCAATTCATCCTCTAGTAGATGAAATCACATTATAAACAGTTTCTCGAGCTCATTGACTATTTACAGCGACTTTAACGCTTTAGAATTTGCATTCAAATGCAATATGCAATGGGATAAATTGAATTTATTCCACCTTCGCTAATAACCGACAAGCTGTAGTTTCCGTTCCGCAAACCACTCCTTGAGCCTTCTATTCACGGCCGGAACACGACTACAACCAACAGTTATTATTCCCACATGGTTACAGGAGTACGCACCGTGTCAAAATAACCGAAGCATTATGCGTTCTTGAACGGAACGAATCCTGACGGAGGGGGTTGCGAAGGAAGGTATAACGCGATGCAGTTCAGCAGACGAGATATCTGATAGGGAAGAAGCAAAAGGGGCGAAAGAACAACCCAAAAAACGAATCGTGTCGTGGAAATAGAAAATCCTGGATGAGTCCCTCTGCGCTGGAGGAGTCGAAATCGATGCCAGGGATTTGTGTGAAAAGTCAGCGAGTGGAGGAATGTTTTTTTTCCCACATTAGTTGCCCCCTTTTTTTTTAAATCCTCCACCGAGAGACTTCAGAGAGGAAGGAAAAGCCTCTCTCTCTCTCGTTTTTTCCCCCTCTTCTTCTCTCTCCTATTTCCCCCCTCTTCTTTCCTTGGAATCAATAGACGCCTGAGCACGACTTAACATTTTCCCGGTCAAAAAGATTTAACATGTTATCTCTTTCCCGACCGCTTCCACTTTAAAGCGATCTTTTTTCCCACCTATTTTCCTGGAGAGCTTTTTTTCCCCCTCGACTGCTAAGGGGGCGGCTGTGGGCGGGGGGAAAGCGTAAGAGAAAGGGGAGAAAGAGTTATTTTTCTTTTATTTTTGTATCAGAATACCCTTTCCGTGTCGAGTTTTCTCATGGCCTCTCATGCGACGAGGGCTGTCAAGGCTAAACAGCTCTTGATCGTATGAATTACCTTCCATGCATACGCAGGAGCCATTCATTCAGAAAAACTAAGTATTCATTATACGTACTATTTACGTAAAAAATGCTCCGGACTCCATCAATGACTAATATTTTATCTTGTTTCCTTTTCCATTAAAATGGTCTTTAATTAAAGAAATGACGTTTCAGAAGTTTTGGCATTTTTGCGGAAATGTAAAAAATATTCTACAGCAAGTTTTTTGAGCACACGGAGACTACTTAGTCAAAAGAAAAACTATTTCTGTTACAAGTGCTATGAACATAAAATTTATGTGGTGTTTTATGGGTTTTATGGTAGGCAGAAAACGTATTTAACACTTAACTATAAAACTTGTTCTTTATATTTTCTCTGAATATTGACTGATATATCTCCGAATATCTGATTCCAGTATTTAGAGAAATGTCTTAAACCTCCTGCTGCTGAATTTCAAGTTCTTTTTGTCCTGGGAAACTTGATTCTGTTACGTTTTTTCTTCTTTACATACATACATTAATGGGTTCGTGGATTTGGGGTGAATAACGACGACACTTGGTGAAGGATCAAAACGCAATTCATTAGCCAGTATTATTCAAGACAGCTTCAAAATCACTTTTACAGGCGTCGAAGAACAACTATAGCCATGCTGAGACAATCAGCAACACAGCCTTCAGGCTATCAGGCTATAACGGTGGAGACAGCTTCACGGCAAAGCACCAGAGTACAACTCCCGACTCGAGTCAGTTGTTATCGGAACTTTACGTACTCCCGAGACTCTCCCCGCTACAACTCTCGATGCACTCGACGATACACTAGAGTACAGCTTCCGACTCGGTTCGGTCGTTCTTGGAGCTCAACACACTCTAAGATAAAACTCAACGATGCAGTAACTCGCGATACACTAACAGACTCTCTCGATTCACTCTACGACCATCTCGGCACTAGACTACGAGACACTCGCTCATTGACTGACTATCAACCCACTAGACTAGGTACTGACTGACTCTGACTGACTCAGCAGGGTTTATATAACTTTTGGCTTGTGTTCGAGAACATTCTGGGCTAAACCAGTAAGAAATTGTTCCAGAATGTTCTCCATCCATCTATGTCATATCGCCAATTTTGTCACCAAATGGGCGATTTCTCTCCAAGTATGGCAGCCCTGCCTCCCTTTGTCATTTTCTGGCAACCCTAAACCTGCTATGCGGGAAAGCTATCCCGACGAAGCTGAACATTTCAAAACAATGCATAATACATAATAATATCTGAAAAAATACATGTTATATTTATTACTTTCGATACACTCAAGAAATCCTGATAAACAAGAAATAAGATAAACTGATGATTTTTAAAGCCTATAGAATATACGCCTGTAACTCAGCGTAATCCTTAAATAGACGATGTTTCACTATATTCGCTTAAATATATTTGCATGTGACCCATCGCTATGTCTAAGATGAATGAGACCTTAATAAGGATATAAAAGATGTTTTTATTTAAAAGTAAGTAATATGAGCATAAGGCACACCTGGTGCTTACAAATCAGCCAGCATTTATGGCATGTACACAAAATCAGAATCTAAATTTAAAACTAAGCATTTATTAGTCAAAGGCTATGCAGAGATATTTAAACGCGAAAGCTGGCTCCTAAGCCTAAACTGATGTGACAGCACTATCGGCAACAAGAAAGCAACGCCGTAGACAGAAACTTAGAATAGCATATAGGAATGTGTCCTTCATCAGGCAGCCTACGTCCTGGGTAGGTAAACAATATAAGCCCTCACTTTAATACGCGCGAGTTAATTTGCATTCTGACAGGAAAAAGAAAGACAGACGGGACAGTACAGATACATAAACTAAAAAAATTGGTTAATTAACATAAGTAAACTTTACAAGATTATCAGATTTCAAAATTCATCAATATATTTAAGCAATTTTTAAATAATTTTATTATTAGCCCAAAAGGCTATTAATTTCGTTTTCGCATTTTGCGTTGGTTCCTTATAAATGTTGGCTCACTTTTCAAACTGTTGCCACCAAATATTAGAACCCTGTATTATATTTAGAGAAATTAAATAATGAAGAATCTGCATAAAAGTATGTATGTTTCTTGCGTTGTGATAAAACAACGGTTCCTAGAGCCGTCAAATTTTGAATAACGTACGCTTCCACATGAATATGGGCATCTGGAAGCCTAAATTTAGAATTTGGAAATTGTTTTATTATCTATTTCATATTTTGTAAAACTTTAAAAATTTTTTAGTTACAAAGTCAACGATTTCAAAAAGACAATGGCAACACTGTACGGGAAAAGAAACAATTTTATCCCCAGCGCGCGGGACTGTGTATCGGAAATTCTAAAGGTATGCTCATTTAAAAATTATTTTGCGATATTGCTGTTGAACTGAATTTTATGGTTTAAGTGCGTAGAACATGATATTTAATAAATGAAGGTAACACCCAAAACGTTAAAAAACGCCTCTTTGGGCATAATGTAAAATATGAAAGCTTTCAGATTTTTATTTTTTTTTATTATTTTTTTCAAAAATTTATTTTATGTTCTTTCCTTGGATAAATATCTAATATGAAAATGCTCATTTAGGTCGTCATCAAGTACATTAAATTAATTTTCAGGAAGATAACATTTTAAATCTAATAGTCTATGTTATGATTTGCTTGTAGTCAATTCTTCAACATTTGAGCAAACTATAATTTAGTAGGAAAATATACGAAATAAAATCAAGTTTGCCTAGCTTGTTCTAATCTTACTCTCAACGTTAGCAGACGAATTTTAATTCTGGCTTCTTTTACTATCTCTGAATGCAGAATCTACAGAGCAACAGAACAGAATAAAAGAACTAAAATTTATTGTAGACTTCAACTCAAAGTACAGAACAAATTTAACACATATTTATTTAACTCTTTTTCCTGTAAATAACAACAAAAAAAACATTGAATAATAGTTACTTACAATAAAAAAAATAACGAATTTATTCCTATTCTAGCACCAGACTCAACTACTGTCACGAGTTACATTTAATATGAGTGGTACCCAATTTGTGCTCCCCGAAGCCCTAAGGGCTTTGAGTGTACTTGTCAGAGAGTCCTCGGCTATTTCAGAAAATTAAAATAAATAAAAACAAAAAGAACCAAAATAAGAGTTCAAAAAATTATTTTCTGAATGTTGAAAAAGTTAAGTATTATGTCACCTGTAGCAGACGATGTATCTCTATTCCCTGGAGTTGCACATTTCAGTAGATTTTCGCACATTCCTTCTTCTAGAAACTTGGTTGCATATAAATACAGATGTCTGGTGGATTGGAAATAACTCAAGTGATTTCTTAGCGATTCTTTAGGGAGTTTTCTGTGCATCTGATTTATTTGTGAGGTTTAGCTGTATAGCTGTTCGTTAATAAGGAGAGTACAAATTATAAATTCTATAAAATCATGACCTCTTAAGAGCTGATACGGTACATTAAATTTGTGAAGAGTATAGGAAGCTACCATGATTCCCTTCTCTCCATACAGAAGTAAGGTATTTGTCTCAAGGAAAAGCTTTGATATATGTGCGTAACTCTGAAATATTGTAGTCATAGGCAGACAATATCTTCTACAATAAAATCATTTCTTATACGCGTAAATTTGAATTTTTTTTTGTCTCCAGATGATAACTTGTGGCAACTTTTGAAATTTTCCTATGGCAGAATACATTTCAAAAGTAAGGAAACTGGAGGAGACGGGAAAGCGTAAACGCACTAGAATTTTCCATGATTTTAAAATAGCATTAAATCAGGAAAAATGGCTTTAAGGTCTACAATTTATCAGGTATTTCCTCTTTGATTTCAGCATGCTTTCGTAGTATAACTGGACAGAAGATCCGGTGAACATCGGGAGGTGTAGTCTTCGAATTCCAACAAGGGTACTGCCCATTTTTCCCGTTTTCTTCATCAACATAATTTAATGACTACAATTAACATATGAAAATGGAGTTCCATCTGGTGCTAATATATTCACGTACTCGCAGAAGATGTTTGCACTTCCATATAGTGGAAGACGTGATATAAATAAATACCTGCTTACCCCTATTAGACATCCGGTATGTCCGTCGCCCGTCACCTGTACTTATGTAGTTTAAAGAATTTTGTAGAGGTCAAAACTCTCTCCTTCATGAAGAACTCGCAGAAACACCTTTATCATCTGTAGTCCCAGAAAATATGTCGGCTATACAAAAAGTGTTAATTAATGATAACCGCTGTACGTATCAAAGGATACAGAAGGAACTTAACACTGGTCCGCAAGCTATGATGAATAAAGTTATTCACGAAGAACTCGGTATGAAACAAATTAGCTTGTCGTTGAGTCCTCCATAAATTAGCAGAACACAGAAACGCGAAGCATGTCAGAATCATTAAACAAACCTTAAAATTACTTAATGATGGTGGACATCGCATTATTTCTAAAATCAAAACTAGGTAAGAAACGGGAGTACTATTCTTTGACCTTCCAACACGTCAGGAAAGGGGAGTAGTAATATTTGAAAATGACCCCAAATCAATAACGGGTGGAAAGATAACGAGTAATGAAAAAGGCAATGCATGCTGTTTGCTTCAGAAGTACAGGACTCGTCAAAATCATTTGGTTAGAGGAACAGAAGACAGTTACAGGTAATTAAATCAACAGTACGTGCCTTCCAGAAATTCTTTAAAAAGGGGAAATTATGGGACAAATGCTTCATCATGGTAATGCACCTCCTCATTCAGCAATTACAGTTGAGTTTCTTGAACAAAAACATATCCAAGTGATAGGATAGCGACTCTATTCGCCTGATCTTGCTATGTGTTACGTTTGGGTATTTTTAAATCTAAAACCAAATTTAGGTGGAACGTTTCATTTCGAGGAGGAAATTGATAAGGTTACAAAAGCATATTCTTCCTCGATTTCAAGTAGTGAATCGGTTGAAGTATTTAATGTTTAGATTATTCGCCTACAAGCACGCATTGATGTTGGAGATGTTCGCCTACAAAGATGTATTGATGTACTTTGACCACTCTGAAGATTTGTTACGTTTCATTCGTACCATTCAGCTTTATCTCAAAAATTTCAGAATGGCATTTGTTTCTGATAAATCTGCATGCATAAGTAGTAGCATTTTTCATGAGCCATGACGTTGTATTGGCGAGGCTTAAAATCACGAAGACGGGGTGTAAAATAGGGCAACAGCCGGAATTTGTAGCAAAGTGAACAAAATGAATCGGCATTGCTATGGTGAAATGCCATAGTTTCTCATCCAAATCCCCGAAGTAATCTTTTTTAAAAGGAAACTTGTCTATTGTTGGGAATGCGTGAAAAGGTAAGTTAATGATTGCACTTCTATTACAAAACCTTTCTTGGAATAAAAATAATATCAAGATTAAAAAAAACCAAATTTAGGTTTTTTTTAATCTTGATATCAAAAAATGCAGAAAAATATTCAAAGGCATCTTGAAGCTCTGAACGATTCGATTGAACTTAACACACGAACGCGCACTCTGGGTCCAATGGACCCGCGAAATTAAACAAACCTTTCTCAAAACACAGTTATTTCACGCAAGTTGATGAGGTCCAGTATAGTCGTCTCTGATGTCGACCTCTGGATTTTTCCGAAGTTTTTTCGCTGGAGCTTTCATTCGGAGTCTTGAGTTTAATTGGATCGTGTCTTTTAGATGCCGCGCGCCTATTCGTATTACTATTACTTAGTTGGTTTGGGATAATATAGAAATAATCTTACACTGAAGAAATGTTGCAAAAGTTATCAGATGTATCACATGGCGAAGAATGCATTGACGAAAAGGAGTAAGGAAGTGATCATGAATTTTTAGTTCACATGATACTGATATCGATTCTGAAAAGGAGAGTGAGAGTGATATAAACTGCTTTATTAGGAAAAAAATGCATCAGAAAGAAGAAGAAAAGAGAAAAGGAAGCGAAAAATAGATGCAGTGTTTGTCCAGCGAAAGCGAAAGCACAGTAAAACGAAAACGCGCTTGGGCCGAATGTGAAAATATTTGTATTTGGAACACACGACAACACTGTTCAATGTGCTGTTAACATTTGTTGTTGCATTTTTTCTCTCTGTCTGTAATGCTAATAAAGGAAATAAAGAATCGATGCAGAATAAAAAGTACACTATTTTTTTCTGTGCTAATATGTAACACGATTTTCTATTCCTTAATTAATAATTAAAGAAAGAATAATAATACAAGAATAATAATTGGAACACACGACAACACTGTTCAATGTGCTGTTAACATTTGTTGTTGCATTTTTTCTCTCTGTCTGTAATGCTAATAAAGGAAATAAAGAATCGATGCAGAATAAAAAGTACACTATTTTTTTCTGTGCTAATATGTAACACGATTTTCTATTCCTTAATTAATAATTAAAGAAAGAATAATAATACAAGAATAATAATAATATAATAATAGAAAGAATAATAATAGAATAATAATAATAGAAAGAATAATAATATAAGAATATTAATAGAATAATAATAGAAAGAATAATAATATAAGAATAATAATAGAATAACACTGGAAAGAATAATAACATAAGAATAATAATAGTTAAGAAAAATTGAAGAAAATAAAAAATAAAATTTAAGAAATTTTATTTCTTATTATAGAAAGGGAATTTGGATTATTATTAATTAGATCTTGTTATAGAATTATTTCTTATTACAGAAAGGGCATTTAGAGAAATTAAAAATTTTAATGCTTATATATTTTTTAAGTTCGATTATGAAATTTATTATTAGCATAGATGTAACACTTTTTCTGAAGATTTACAAATTTTTCTTCAAAAAACGCAAATCGGGACTTTTGGACCCAGTGTACGTGCTCGGGTAACTCACATGAGCGCGCGCGCTTCCGGATTAATTTTCCTGTGGTTCAAGAGAAGATACTCGAGTGTGGAGTATAGGGTCCTCATAGATTTGACACTTCATAGCGAATTAAAAAATCGCCTTTCAATCCCGAAGTATGCAGGAAGTTTAGTTGCGTGCAAGTTAAATTGAGAGTTTTATTTCAGAAAGCAAATTTAGAACCAACGTCTTTCTCAAATACACATCCTCGTAAGACAGGATCCTACAGAGGCGGCAAAACTATGTACAAAATCCCAATGCACATCCTCGTAGGAGAGAATCGCACACAGGCGACAAAACTATATACAAATCTGCGTCAATACAAAACAAAGCATTCGCCTGCGATTATCGACAATTAAACCTAAAATTAGTAAATTGTACACAAAAATGCAACCAAAAGTATCTTAATTTAGATCCATAACAGAAGCGGGTGATTCGAACTGGAACTAATTCGAAGAACAGATTCAGTTTACTGAAGGAATAAACGAATGACATTTAGAATACGGACTCATGGCTCTTTTATACTTCTTTACATTTATTAAAATCAAATTGAAATATGTAACACCAAAATTAGCTCAATGTAGCATGGAAATGCAAAGAAGACTGTAAATAAATAACTTTCTCTGCCATATAAAAATCATGTAAAAATATTCATTTCAAAAACGCTGTGTAGAAAGGATCTTCTAAATAAATAATTTCCACTAGATGGGCGTTTTCTATTAGGTATCACCTTGGGTCGGAAGCCCTCTCAGCGCTGCAAAGTGGAAATTTCAGAACTCTCATTAGAAGCATGCTAGGAAAGTTCGATTACCGTTTTAGGGAAGAAAGGAATGTTTATTCTCTCATGTTAAAAGGCAATTAATTTTCATCATTTCCCAACTTTTTAAATTTGTTTTCTTCTAGAATTTTATTGTTAGTACTTTATAGAAAGGAAGTAATCTCAAGACTAAGGGTTAAAGAGGAGGATCAATTCTAGGAGTTAACGTTTGAGTGAGTCGATTTTTCCGATCTCATTGTTAGTTCGATTCGTTTTGCGCACCTTTCCAAGCTGCCTAACCGTTTTCGATCCTACTTCTCGTTCTCTCCTTTCTGCTCTTCTGTCCCTCCAC
>KK115333.1:549032-623189 GCA_000611955.2 Stegodyphus mimosarum
TTCATCAAGGTATTTATTAAACGGTGAGCCATAACAAAGAACTAATTGGGTTCGATGAGAGATTAGTTCTGATCCTATCGCATAAAAGAGTGGATTTGTCCATTCGTGGTCCATGCCCTGTGACTGCATTACGGTAAAATAAAACTACACTTATTTTTTAATAATGAATAATAAAAATTTCAAACATGATGTAATGAACGTTTATGTATTTGAATTGAAATGTATGCAAGGATTTATTTGCAAGAACCGAATTTATTGCAAAGACCTTAATGATGCTCTTAGCAAAAGTACGAAACATTAGTAGAGCAGATTGCTTTCGATTATTCAACGTTGGAACAACCTTCATGCATAGCTGATTTTTGAAAATATCACGCCAAGAATAAATTAAGATAAATTACAAAAAATTATAAATAACTTCATTTAATGGACATTGGACAACTGTTAGGTATCTACTTACTTTACTTTCCTTTATTATTTATATATGTTTTTTCTACCCCTGTAATACTATTTTTAAACACCATTCAACAGTAAGACATAGGATAGGTCCAAAGAGGCCTTATGAGAAGATCCGAGTCTAAAGAGGGCTCTGCGAACCAAACGAATCAGGGTTTGCGTCTTAATATGCAACAGCAAAACGGAAACTCACTAGTTCAAATAATTTCCACCACTTTTGTTGGGCGAATTAAGGGATTACGTTTGAAACATTGTATGGTATTTTCTTCCCCCTTCCAGCATGCCTTTGTGGTGTAACGGTAGCACACTCGACGCATTCGAGAGGTCCAGGTTCGAGTCCCGGCGAGGTCACTGCTTCTTTTTCATGTACTCCTGCTTCAAAATAATCTAGTGACTCTACAGCTTACGTATATTTTTATCTTCTATTTAAAACTTCTTTTGTTTACATATTCTGGTAGAGAGAGTTGAAACCTAGGAGAATCTGACAGAATGTTAAATATGCAGCGCGCGTTAATTAAAATAAACTACACAAATATTAAATCGTTGCATTTATAATAGGGATACATAACATGCGTTTGTCGTCAAAAATCACAATATGAAAATATTGGAACTCGTCTTACTTAAAATATGGACAAACAGTTTCTTTCCTGCTAACAAAATAAAATTAAAAAAAAAAGTCTAAAGTGACGAAATAAAAATAGATAAGTCTGAAAAAGTTGACACAAAAACAGCAAAGAAAGACATCTCTGATAAATTCCACAAAGTTAAATGAGATTCTAGTGAATGGTAAAAAGATTAAAAAGAAAAAAAAAAACTCTAACAGATAACACTCGAGGTAGGGAGAAGGAAAACCCGAATTCGATTTCCGATTGCGACAAACCTTTGCAACGCGATTGAGGAAAATGAGGAACTTTGTGCTATGTTCATTGAAGAATGGTCTTGTGCGAACAGTTTTATTTTCATGCTTTAACATCGCTACCTTCTAGACGTTGTGATCTTACACAGCACAGATCTACTACTTGCATATATAAAACATAGCAGGGAAGTAATAGTTGCACTTCCCTCAACGCTGGCTTATATACAGCTAGGGGAGAAAAGCTGTTTGCTGCCTGCATCGCGTCTGATAAGGAAAATTGGAAGTCCTCCCCGCAATTCTTGCAAAATATCTTTACATTCCATGGGTAGATTAAGAAGGCGTTTAGCGCTTATTGTTATCGCCTTGAAAAACAGTGCTCAGCTCATGACCATGGGCAAGCTTGTGGTCCTGAAACTAAGCACGGGACATTTACTCATGCGCTGATTCTCAACTTCTGCATATTATTCTCATGCCGCTCACGAAAACAATTTCATGCTGACAGACGTATTAGTTTGCGTGCTGTTAGGAACAAACAATTAATTGTTTTTACACGATAAGAATAGCTTCTAACTTTTTTTTTAGCCCTGAAGGGCTATTAATCTCTAAATAGCATTTTGCGACTAATCACTTTATATGCCCGAATCGCTTTTCAGATTGTTGCCACCAAATATTATCGCCCTGCAGTATGTCTTAAAAAACTAAATAATGAAGTTGAAGTATCTGCATGAATGTATCTATGTTTCTCGCATTATGAAAGAACGGCGATACCTAAACACGTCATATTTTGAATAACATAATCCTCCACCGGAACATGGGCGCCTGGAAAACCGAATTTGGAATTTCTTTTATTGTTTATTTCATATTTTGTAACATTTTAAAAAATTGTTGATTAAAAAATTGCACAATTTCAAAGCGAGCAGTGGCAACACTGTAGGAAATAAAATATTTTTATCTCCAGCGCACGAGACTGCCTATCCGAAATTCTAAAGACACGCTGTTTTTAAAAATTTTTAGCACAATTAGTACAATGTTCACTCTGAATGCCCTTTTTACTTTTAAAATTGTTGTCACTAAATATTATCGCGCTGTATTATATTTAAAGAAATTAAGTAATGAAGAATCTGCATAAATGTATATATATATGTTTCTCGCATTGTGATAAAACAATGGTACCTAGAGTTTTGAATTTTGAATGACGTAATCTTACTGCGAATATGGGCATCTGGAAGCCCAAATTTGAAATTTAGAATTTGTTTTATTATCGATTTCATATTTTGTAAAACTTGAACGAATTTTTGATTAACAAACTCGAAGATTTCAAAGCGAGCAACGGCAACGTTGTACAGAAAAAAAACATTTTATCTCCAGCGCGCGAGACTGTGTATCGGAAATTCTAATGATGGGCTTAGTTTAAAATTATTTTGCGATGTTTCTCTTGAAATGAATTTTATGGTTTAAGGGCGAAAAACATGATAGTTAATAAGTAAATTTAACACACAAAATGTTACAAAAACGCTCCTTTGGTCTTTAATTTAAAATCTCAAACTTTCAGTTTTATTTATTTATTTTTGTCTTTATTTATTTTTTTATTTATTTATCTTGAAATTTTCTTGTGTTTCCATGTAAGCATTTTATTTATAGAAAACTGAGGAGGGTCAATTCTCCACCTCGTTCGATGATTTTATTATGATCATAACTATGATTTTCTTCCTTTCCTTTTCTTACATCACCTATATGAGGAATGAAAGCAAATCTGTAATTGTTTTTTACAATTAACAACGGCATAGTTGAATAAAACAGCTTCCTTCTTTCGTCTGAAAAGGTAGTATAGCAGTGGTTCCAATCAGGAGAGCGATGTAGCATTCTAGGAAGTACGAGATAATATTTTCGTTTTTTGTTTAAAATCAATTACACATTTGCTCAAAAATGGCACACACACACGTGAGTTCCGCGCTTGCGTCGATATAAGATTTGCCTCTCATACTGTTAAGGTCAGTCGCACACTGCGTAACGTACACTAATTCATTTTGAGTGTATTCTGTACTGATTCTTTGTTCTTGCCATGCTTATTTCTGTTTAATATCTAATAAACAAGAGTATACTATTCGGTAGTTCTTCCGCCTTCTTAGCATGCCTTCGTGGTGTAATTGTCAGCACACTCGGCGCGTATTCGAGAGGTTCGAGGTTCGAGTCCCGGTCAGGGCATTGCTCATTTTTCATGTCTCCTGCATTTAAATAACCTAATGTCTCTACAATATAATATATTAGAAAAAAAAGAATCATATAAATCCTCTGTTGAACAAAACTGTTGGTCAGAAAATTGCATTTTGCATTTTCCTGCGTCCAGAATTAATCAAAAATGTCTTCTGTTGGCGAATTAGATTTGATAGAGATGTTTAACATGCATAAAAATTTGATGCGGACACCACGTGATTTCCTTATACGGCTTATATAGTATACACATTTTTTTGCTACATTTAAGTTAAATGTACTTAGAATTATTCTAGTTTAATTTATGAGTATAAAACTTCCCTAAATGTAAGTATAAGAACCGGAAGACCTCATTAAAAGTTAGATTTCTTCATAGATTTTGTTATTTGTCTTTAAAAAATGTGGCATTGCTGAAATATGAATATTTTCTTCATTTAGGGCGTTTATGTGATTGAAAGTACTATGACCAGCGATTCAGAAAATAAAGACCGGGTAAAGACTTTTAAGCCTGGTATTTAAGTTGGTATATCTTTATCTAGACTATCTTTTTATGTATTACATATCTTTATCTATAAAGATACAGATATGCGTTTTGTAGTGCCGCTTGAAGTAAAAAAGTGAGATGTACAGCTAGATGCTATAGCAGTAACATGTACGAAATTTCAACGCTCTACGGTCAAACGTTTTTGAGTATGCGAGATTCATGCGAACACATTGACGTCAAGAAAAAAATCCCTTTTAAATCCATTTTGGAAAAAAGGAATCCTTTATTCTGTCCGTTCGTACAGACGTCACAAAAAAGTCGTCTAAATGAATTATTGAATTATGAAAATGGAAATTTCCGTTGAAATATGATACGGGAAAGTTTTCGCGATTACAATACTTAGTATAAAAGTAGGAAAAATACGTATTTCAGTTCTAATTGTCGGTCCATCTTCCAATCCTCCTTAACCTCAGCTTTAAAGAAATTATTTCACAGCTTTTATCATTTTTCCTCAATAGATGGCACTAGTAGCTTGACTTCCTTTCTATCATTATTATTACTTGAGCACAAGCTTCTCTTTCGTGATTTGCACTTTGGCAATTGAAGAAGAGGGTTTCACCTTCGAAGCTAGTATTGCAAATAAATAAATATTAAGTTGATTCTTACTGGATGAGCACCTCCAGTAATCATAAATAATATATCTACACGGAAAATTACACATCATGTTCATTTCAAAGTGAAAAGCAGTCAACATTTTGTTTGCATACGATAAATCTGTTTTTTTTTTTTTTCAACAGTCAAATATTCCTTGTTGCATAAAAAAGGGCTTCTTCTATTTTCGCAAAGATTATGCGTTAAGTGTTTTAAAACTATAAATCAAAATTTAGACGATTAGAAGCCTCGCTTCTGTTTTGTTTCAAATAAGAACATAAATTTCTTTTCTAAACAAATTGTAAGACAGTTAATGTTCTTAAAAAAGATACTTGAGTTCTTTGATTTTTGTATACTGTCTGGATTTATCGAGAAAGAAACAGGACAAAGATATTTTCAGCATCATTGTAAGAAAATCTGTCACTTAATAAACATTGCAAATTACAGAAATGTAACGGAAGGAGAAAAGTTAACATGAAATTTTAAGAAATCTTTGAACTAGGTAAACAATCTATTTGACTTGCGAAAAGTTTCAAATTATCAAACTGCTATTCCGAATAGAACAAATAAATAGTACCAGGATGCAATATCAAACGAATTCTTTTATTTTTCATTCAGTAGTTTATGGTATTTACACGAATGTCGGAAAAATGGAATATGTAGTAAGCAAAATATAAAACACATTTTCAAACTAAAGGAATAAATCATTTTTGAGAGAGGCCAAACGTACAGTCTTTGTTAAAATAAAACAATAAAATGACCTTAATTATTTATATAGGCCATAAAATTAAATATGAGATGAGTTGTGACTCATCCCACTTGTGTGACCTCATCAGAACAAACCCACAAAATTTATTGTGCAAGATCATATTTGTTGTTGGCAACAGCCTTCAGTACCATATAGACGACAGTAACATTTTGCCTAATTCCACCTCAATTTTGAGCGACAGCACTCCGAGGGAATGGTCCGCTTGGACTCATCACACGACTCCGGGGATACCCCAAGTTAGATCTATCCCTCGGGTGGTAGGGGAAGAGGGGTGAAGGCTTCAGAATAGTATCTCTCTTCCTCCCCCCCAACCAAACCACATGAGAGGACTTTCGACTCGCTATATATTTAGACTGACCTGCCAAAAAGACACTCGGGATTAAATCTCGGACCCTTCAGTAATATAAGGTATTTTCTCTCTTCTTTCTGCATACCTTTGTGGTGTAACGGTAGCCACTCGGCGAGTATTCGAGAGGTCCAGATTCGAACCCTGATAAGAGTATTGGCCATATTTCACGACTCTCGTATAAAAAAAAAATTAAAAAAAAAATGATGACTATGCAGTAGGGTAGTCAGAGTCATTATTCCGTTGGGCAGCTATTAAATATAGAATATTATTTTCATTCCGATATCTGAAAATTATAATAATGCTGAGTAATTAATATAAAGCCAAAATTTTTCTTTGAAACAAAATATGCAGGATGCCACTTAAGTTTTCTTTCATTTTTAGAAAAAGAAAACATGTTATGTCTAAGCAATAATTCAAGTACTGAAAGGAGAACAGTAGTAACTCATAATTATTTTAACATATTATGTAATAAAATCAATAAATTAAAAAAAATCTGAAAGTTTTCAGATTTTAAATTACATCAAAAGGGGCGTTTTATTAGCATTTTGTGTGTTACCTTTATTTATTAAATATCATGGTCTTCGCACTTAAACCAGAAAATTCAGTTCAACAGCCATATCGCAAAATAATTTTAAAATAAGCGTATAGTCAGAATTTCCGATACGCAGTCTCACGAGCTGGAGATAAAATGCTTTTTCTGTACAACGCTGCCATTGCTCGCTTTGTAATCTTTGAGTTTGTTCATCAAAAATTCGTTAAAGTGTTACAAAATTTGAAATCAATAATAAAGCAAATTCCAAATTTCAAATTTTGGCTTCCAGATGCCCATATTCGCAGCAGGATTACGTCATTCAAAATTCGATGGTTGTAGGTACCGTCGTTTTATCACAATGCTAGAAACATATATACAAAAAAATATTTATGCAATCCTTCATTATTTAATTTCTTTAAATATAATACAGAGCTGCAATGTTTGGTGGCAACAGTTTGAAAAGTGAACCGACATTTAATGTTTCCGACGCAAAATCGTGAAACGAAAACAATAGTCCTTCAGGGACAAAGCCCCTTTCGACTAATAACTTTTAATTGATTAATAAAATAACTATTTTTATGTTAGTCTTTATCGATTTCACATTTATTTGTTGTTGCTGATGAATATGTATATTTACGATATCAATGCAAATTATTTCCGTAGCAAATTATTCCGTATATTAATGCAAATTATTCCGTATGTCTTTTGTGTTCTTTTTCACATAAATTGAATCAACTAAAATATTAAAACGTGTAAATAAGCAGCAACAATTAGATTTTGCTCAGTCTAGGCAGAACAAGCTATTCTAATTAGTGGTGTTGCGGAAGTTGTAATACAGACAGCTGCACGCAAATGGGAATAATGTCCTTTCTCTGATAAATCACTTCAACAGCTTTTAATTTGTTCAACAGCAGTGCCTTGTGAAGCAAATTAAACCAACCCATCTAATCAAAATTCCAATATTACTATATTGTGTTTCACCGCCTACGTTCAAATCTATGAGGTTTGACTTGCGAAAACCGACACGCACTTTTAAACCTCATTTTCCAAAGGATTCAAGCATGCAACGATGATGCGCTTCGACCTTTCTGCTCGGAAAATGCTTCTGCCCATCCCCAGAAAACCACTTGGAGAGATTCTCTCCAAGAGTTGACATAAATTGTGAAATATCTCATCTGGTTAAAGTGCTGGGCGTGTGAAAAGGTGATTTTCGTGCCAGCAAAAACGTTCTGCCACCAACGGCTTGAAGCTCTCGCGGTTCTCAAAAAGCTGGCCATTTAACGTTTCCAGCTATTTTCCTCCTCGGACGGCTCGCTGGAGGAGATCACTTCTCCCCTTCACTTTTTCCTCCCCCTCGATCGAATGTGGCGGTGGTGGTGGTGATGGTGGAAACAATGAGCGGCATCTGATGTTGTGGGATCATCGCGGCTATTAAGGAAGTAGCGGATGGGCAAGGGGAGCTACCAGGAGGGGTTTCTGAAAGTGAGAACTGGGGAAATGAATCCTGTTAATAAACCTCGATCATAACCCTGCACAGGGTTAGTGTACCCGGGTTAGAATAATGATCGGAAAAGGCGGGAAAAGGTGTTTTTATCGGTATTCTTTCTTTCGAAACAAAAGCAGCAGTTTAAGGTTAGCTGTCTCAACACTGAAAGAAGAAATCTTCTGTAAGCAGTTTAAGGTTAGCTGTCTCAACACTGAAAGAAGAAATCTTCTGCAATTTTAAGTTCTTTTCATTAAATTTATTGTATCTCTCGATTATATTTGTAGGATTCTACTGTAACTGTAACTGGAAACATAAGTCCTGCAGACTAGTAGATTAGTAGCCAGTCATCCTACGTATTAAACAACTCACAAATGCTGAAGAACGTTAAAATAACCTTTCTACATAGCCGTAACCTGAATAGAAATGGCACACTAAAACAGAATCCGCTAATTTTTTTTTATTTAAATTATCATAACTGAATTTGAAAGTTTCTATGGAAGTATATAATCAAAGACTTGTAGAGACATCAGGTTTTTTTTTGGAACAAGAGACATGAAAAATAAGCAACGCCTTCGCCGGGAATCGAACCACGGATCTCTGAAATACCGGCTCAGTGTGCTGACCATTACACCACGAAGGCACGCTAAGAATGTGGGAGATATACCTTATAGACTTCTTAGTTTTATTCTAATCTACGTAAGCATATTGACGCGTGATGTTAGAAGTTGTCCATAATTTCAATTCGGCGCAAGTATCTACTACATTTTCGAGACTACAGCACAATCGGAAAGAGGATATCTTTGAAATGCGAAAATTAGTTTAGTGCGCAGATACATTTTGGCAATGGCAAATGCAAATAACTTGCGATTAGCCACTTGAGGCGGCGTTACAAAACTGTCTAGCATAATTCTAAATGTTTGTACAAAGCATGAATCATCAAAAGCTTAACTTTAAATTCACGAAACGGAGAAAAATAAGGTAAAAAAATCTGATGTGTACATCAAATGACTTCATTGTACGGAATATTAAATTACACGCATTTTACCTTTCATTTAAACGTATTGGATTGAATTAAATCTACTTCGTCGATAGCGTATAAACCAAAATAGAATAAATGCACTCTTTAAAGTTCTCTGTATTTGTTTACCATAGCGACACTCTGGCGCTAGGTTCAATTAATAGCCTTACATCTCATTCATTTTATAACTCACAATGTACAAAAAATTACATCATCTGAAGAATTATCTAATCGCTGCTATAAATTCCATTCAAATACTATAATAAATTTAGAACGATTTATAAGAAATTAAACAAAAAAAGTAACAGCTTTTCACAGACGATTCAGTATTTTTTATTCAATTAGCTCAGTTCTCACTTCGCGGCAGGGCAAAAATACATAAAAACCTCAAAATATCTGTATTCAAAATTACGAAGTAAATCTTAAACACTTATTTCCTCGAATAAATTCCAGAATGGAGTAAAAGTGATTTAATTCGCAATAATAAAAGAAGGTATTATGTTTGTTGTTGGAAAGCTTAGTTTCTTTAGATGGGCAACAAATTTACTACTCTGCTGAGTTTCAAATGTAAACAAATATGGCTGAAATGCTAAAACCAATTAGGAATAGCCGCACTTAAACAACTTTTAAATTGCTGATAATTCTAAAAATACTGCATGCAAATTTACTAAAGGCATAAAAACCTTAACCAGAAAGGAAAAACAACATAATTCAATCACTTTAAAGCAAAAAATGCGCAATTTACAAACATATAAGAATAAAGAAACTAAGACCACTGATCCGAGTAGCAAAGTGGATATATATATATATCTATATCTATATATAAATTATAAAAAGAAAACTCTCCATATTACATCTCCAAGCAACACATTGCAGCTTTAGCGAGTGAGGACGATTGCAACCAAAATACGAGATGCACCCGTACATGTTATAGCAGTTCTATATACGAAATTTCAACGTTCTGAGGCTACTCATTTTTAAGTTATGTGAGATACATACATACATAGGTACGCACAGACGCCACGTCAAAATTCTCTTCAGAACCCATTTTAAATCAGTTTTATAATTTTTTTGGACGAAAGAGAATATTTTATTCCATCCTTACGTACAGATGTCATGCAAAAACATCGTTAAATTGCATTCGATAGCGAACAAAATAGGTATTTTCGTTGAAATATGATACCCGAAATTTTTCGCGATTACAATACTTCCTTTTTACTTCGTACAAGAAAGTAAAAAGTATTTATTTTCGAATGCGTAAAATGTTATTATTATTAATTTGAGTTAATCAGTGATTTTAAAAGTATTTTTTAAAGTTTCATTAGTCACAATTGCAATAGCTCTTTAATAAGTGGAAAAAATAGGCAGCGAAAAACAATCATTCAGTTACTCCTACATTTTCCATATACTTGATGCTTGTTTTATATATAACTTTCATTTCTCAGTATACAATTTTTATCAAAATTATATTGCTTTTAATTAAAGATTCATAAATACATTTCATCCTTTCAACACTACATAAAACCGCATCTGATAAAGATATGTTCTTCAACATTTTCGTTCCTTCTTAGTTATTCTTTCAACAGGTCACACCACATGTTTCTCTGTGTTTAAAGTGGGAAATTATTAAACATATGCAGAATATTATCGCTTAAAGCAAAATAATTCACATGGAATAATATTATGAAATATACAGACCGTTTAATCGAAAGCAAATCCCAATTAAGTGTTAAACTATTTTAAATTACAATACTTTTAATGATTTTGACAACTGATCGGATGATTTTTCCCACCGCTTTGATTTAAAAATTAAAGGAATAAATATGGAGTCCTAATTTATCTATTTATTCCTTGTTTTCACATAATTCAAATTTTTATGATTCAGTTTATCAGAATGATAAAATTAAAAATTGAACAAAAAGCTAAAAAAAAAAAAATCTGAAAGCTTTCAGATTTTACTTTATGTCCAAAGGGGCGTTTTTTAATGTTTTCTGTGTTACCTTTACTTATTAAATATCATGGCCTTCACACTTAAACCATAAAATTCAATTCAACAGCAATAGTGCGAAATAATTTTAAAATGAGCTTATCTTTAGAATTTCCGATACACAATCTCGCGCGCTGGAGATAAAAATGTTTTTTTTTTCCGCACAGTGTTGCCATTGCTCGCTTTGAAATGCTTGAGCTTCTTAATCAAAAATTCCTTAAAGTGTTACAAAATATGAAATCGATAACATACAAATTTCAAATCCCAAATTTGGGCTTCTAGATGTCCATATTCGGAGGAGGATTACGTTATTCAAAATTTGATGGCTCTAAGTAGCATTGTTTGATCACAGTGCAAGAAACATATAAACATTTAGGCAGATTTTTCGTTATTTGATTTCTATAAATATAACACAGGGTGATAATATTTGCTGGCAACATTTTGAAAAGTGATACGAATATTTACAGTGAATCCATGCAAAATGCCAAAACGAAGTTAATAGCCCTTCTGAGATAACGCTCCTTTAGGCTAAAATATTTGTTACTTCACTTAACTTGAACCTAAGGTATTTTTTGTATTTGAGTTCAAATAAACATCCGCCAAAATTCCCTTGAATATAACGTATAACTTTGAACATCGCTTTTAATTTTTAGTTGCTCTAATTGATGATAAAAGCTCTGAATTAGCCAGATGCATATCCAGGTGAATTAGAACACTACAAAATTTTTAAATAGTTACGAGATTACATTCGAATTTTAAAATATTTTAGAGCATAAGCGAAAGATTGAAAGTTTACATTGTAAACATGACTGTGCGTCTGTCTTTCTCTACTAAAATGTGTGAATCAAGTTCGTTTACCAGCCCAAAGGTGCGTTAGCCCAGAACGGTTAATAATCTCAAACCCGCATTGTATATTCAGTCACATAAATGCGATGCATCACTTTTCAAAGTACTGGAATATAAAAACAACATAATTTAATCTCTTTTACAGCAAAAAATGCATAATTTACCAACATATAAGAATAAAAAAACTGAGCTCATCGAGCCAATAACAGAATATATATATATATAACAAAATTTCTATTCGTAAAAAGCAATTTAAAGTAAAAAAAAAATTAATTATAGAAATAAGTTTAAAAGAATTTATAAATAATTTCTTTTACTACACAGTTAGATTAAAAAACTTTTTTAAGCTACAGAACACACTTTTTACATTACGTATAGTTTGCAGCATAATTTTAAATAGTTTTTTAATGGTTCTTACATACAGCAGCTTATCACTCAACTTTACCTTTTACTAGCGCCCTCTTTTAGAAATAGAAGGAACACTATTTTACATCACTTGACTTGCTACTTGTCCACACTCCAATAGAAATAATGGTAAATTAATTAATTTAATTTAAAACTTAGAGGAAGTTTTTTGTGGGCAAGAGTCACTAAATTAAATTGGTTTTGTAAAAAATTGGTATTATAAAGGGTATTGTTTTGTATTGGCTTTGATTTCTACCTTTCTAAAAGTTCCGTTGTTTGAATTGCTTTTGGTAGGTCACATCATTTGGTTTTACATTTGGTTTTGAATTTTATACTTGCCTACATAAATCACGAAACACGAATTGAATAATTGAAGAGTTAGTTTTAAGGGCAACTTCCCCTTGATAAGTCTGTCTTCTGCCCCCCAGCTCAACAATTATTCACTTATGCATATTTTTTATATTTAGGATTTTAAAAAATTAATTACAATTTTATATTCGATACTTGCACTTGATTTACTTATGTTCTCAGAATTTAAATGATATTGTAGATTAGTTCGCAGCAATATAAATTATTTATAATTTCTTTTAAACTTATTTCTATAATTATTTTTTTACTTTAAATTGCTTTTTACGAATAGAAATTTTGGTAAATTCAAAATTTCATTCCTTGCAGCAATGGCGCAAGAGAATTGTTTAAATTTAATTTAACTTTACTAAAGTACAAAAGGGAGTTTAAATAAATTTTTGTATATTTAATTCAGAAACGTAAACTTCATCCTAATGAATTACAAACATTAAAAAAAATTATGTTTCAGATTTTTTGTAATCTTGATTTAACTAAGAGTATTTTAAGGCTTGTTAAAAATCTCGCATTAAAAACAAGTTATTTATTACCATATTTTAACATAAAATGACAATATTAGAAGTATATTCTTATCTCTGGTATTACAGCTTTTCGATTTTATCCCCGAGTGGCCCAATATTTCTTGTTGCGAAGGCTGTCTCAAGGGTTCGTGTCTTTTTTACTTTTTCATGCTATCTTTGAAATGGAGAGAAGGTACTTAACTTCAGGTTATCTTATAATGCTTTAAAAAATAGGTCAGAGCTTCGGACAAGATAACTCCTAAACATTTTTAAAGCTCTGATAGAAACAAAATACTCATCTTCTTTTCCAAAACTACCTAAGCAAAAAATATTTTTTAAATTTCTCCTTAGTTTTGTTCAAATATTTTATTAAAATATTCTCCAATAAAATACAGTTTTATTTACTGAAACAAATATTTACACAGGCAAAGAATGGTCTCGGATTTTAATGTTAATATGATATTTATCACTTTTCTTGGTTCAAGGAACAAAGTTATGTTTTTGCACCATCGGATAGAGTGGAAGAAATCTTTCGGGTAAATATGAGGTTTTTTAATATAATTTTCGATATTTTTGGCAAAATCCTCGATTTTCCTGAATACCTGATATTAAAGAATTGTTGAAATTAAAAGCAATTATTTAATGTTAAAAAACAAATTCTGAGTAGAACTTGTAAAGACATTAAGTTATTTAAAAGCCGGAGATGTGAAAAATGAGCTATGGGACTCGAACCTTGGACCTCTCGAATATGCGCCCAGCATTCTCACCACTACACCACCAAAGTATGCGAAGAAGGCGGGAGAAACACCTTATATACTTCCCTTTTTAAAGGGCGACTGGGGATTAGGAGACCGAATCTCTAAAAGAGAATCATCATCCTCCACCATTTTGTTCGGGCTCCACTGTAAAGACATTAGGATATTTAGAAGCAGGAGAGATGACAAATGAGCAGTGCCCTAGCTGGGTTCGAACCACTGACCTTTCGAATACGCGCCGAGCATGCTAATCACTACACCATGAAGCATGCCAAGAAGGCGGGAGAAATACCTTATATACTCCCCCTTTTAAAGGGTCGCCAAATCCGGGTGGTGGAGAATCATCATCCCCCATCTTTTAGTTCGGAACAGTAGATTTATTAGTTTATTTTCGATTGCAAGAAGCTGAAGAAATGAGCAAAGTCCTCGCCGGGACTCTAACCACGGACCTAACGAATACGCGCCGAGCGTGCTGACACTTACACCACGAAGGTCTGCCAAGAAGGTGGGAGAGATGTCTTATAAACTATTTAATTTATAATGAGTCACTGAGATTAAAAACGTGAAAGCAATATTAATAAAGGTTGCCATACATATTTTTACATTCGATATACTATCTCTTTAAAAGCTAGTCGCTGGAGCAAAGAAATCTGCTTATGAAGAGGGACTTTGTGCTCCCTCGAAATAGATGGAGTTGCTATGCTAAAAATCTGCACCTATACAGCTTGACGCTTCATTTTTGTGTTTTAACTGTATTCGGTATTTCATATTTTCTGTATTTTACAATTTTTAATGAAGACATTTTGAACTTTTATGTATTGGGTTGGCAACTAAGTAATTGCGGATTTCACTCATAGATGGCTTCAGTTGAATTTTTGGTTTGGAGGTGTAGTACAAATATAAAACCCATTCTGTTATTTGATAGTTGGCAATTCAGTTGTGAATCAGTAAAAAACGTTTTTTGATCGGTTGCGTAGTTTTCGTTTGGCGTTCGTTGAAAAATGGAAAATCAGAAGGAATATTTTCGTCCCATTTTGCTACTTTTTTTCCGCAAAGGGAAAAACGCATCGCAAGCTCATAAAAGTTATGTGTTGTTTATGGTGACGAAGCCTTATAAGAACGGCAATGTCAAAATTGGTTTGCTAAATTTCGTTCTGGTGATTTTTCACTCAAAGATGAAAAACGCTCTGGTCGTCCAGTTGAAAATGATGACGATCTAATCAAAGCAATAATCGATTCGGATCGTCACAGTACAACACGTGAGATTGCAGAGGAGCTTCATGTATCACATACGTGCATTGAAAATCACTTAAAACAACTTGGCTATTCAAAAACTCGATACATGGGTTCCTCACGAACTGAAAGAAACGCATTTAACGCAACGCATTAACAGCTGCGATTTGCTAAAGAAACGTAATGAAAATGATCCATTTTTAAAACGACTGATAACTGGCGGTGAAAAATGGGTTGTTTACAATAATATCAAGCGGAAAAGATCGCGGAGCAGGCCAGGTGAACCAACTCAAACAACATCAAAAGCTGATATTAATCAAAAGAAGGTTTTGTTATCAGTTTGGTGGGATTACAAAGGAATCGTCTGCTTTGAACTCTTACCACCCAATCGAACGATCAATTCTGATGTCTACATTGAACAAATAACGAAATTAAACAATGCAGTTGAAGAAAAGCGGCCCGAATTGACAAATCGAAAAGATGTTGTATTCCATCATGACAATGCAAGGCCACACACATCTTTGGTCACTCGGCAAAAATTATTGGAGCTTGGTTGGGATGTTTTGCCACACCCACCATATAGTTCTGACCTTGCACCATCTGATTACTTTTTGTTTCGATCTTTACAAAACTCCTTGAACGGTAAAAATTTCAAGAATGATGATGATGTCAAATCGTACCTGATTCAGTTTTTTGCTAATAAAAACCAGAAGTTTTATGAACGTGGGATTATGATGCTGCCTGAAAGATGGCAAAAGGTCATTGATCAAAATGGGCAATACATTACAGAATAAAGTTATTTAGTTCCATGAAAAAATTGGCTTTGATTTTCTAAAAAAAATCCGCAATTACTTAGTTGCCAACCCAATATTTTTGCTTTGCCGCAAAGTGAGAACTGAATTAATTGAATGAGAAATGTATCTCTAATGAAATTCGAGGGAATACGTTTAAATGAAATGCATCAAAAAATTGTATAATTTAATAGGCGTTATAAAGAAGTCATATGGTGTCTATATCAGATTGTTTTTGTTAAGCTTTCATTTAGTCTGTTCATGCGTTTCTCACCATGGTCAAAAGTTTGTCACCAATTTTTAAATAACTTTCTGGAAAGATATAGTATTCAAATGTTGTACAAAATCGTTTTGTGGATGAGAATATAATGCAGTGAAGCGATTGTTTCGAAAAGCGATTTCGATTTTTAATTTTAATATACAAGGAATTTTTTTCGTATATGTCTTTGTTTAATAAAAAAAACTAAAAATTTCAAAAATTTACTATTTGTTTACTGGACAGAACAGAAAAAAAGGTTTTAAAAATAAATTTTCATGAAGTTTTTTAACTTATATGCGAATGTTTGAATACCACTGGCCTCTTTAGACTGTTTGAAATTTATCATTTTAAAATTTTAATATCTAAAATATATATGTTACAAATTTCTGTAACATTTACTGATTATTAAACATATTGTTCCCTCTCTTTTAAAACAAGAATGATGAAAAATATTAAATAGGCAACAATCTATAATTTTATAAGGTTTCATTTAACTCCTATGGTATTTGTAACTGCCATCAAAATTTTGCTGTAGATTTTAAACTGTTTCCTGATAAGATATGGAGCTCAAATATTACACACATATCATTAAGGATGACAACAGAATGTTAAAGCAATGTGTTTCATAAGTGTATTTTAGAAATTTTTAATTTAATTTTTATAAGACATTTAACAGTCATCTTCGTTCAATGAATAAACTGAAGTTCTCAAAATTTATTTTTTGCGTTATCGGGTAGGAAGGAAAAAAGATCTTTTAACTGAAATTTATATGATATTTAAACGTAATTTCGGATTTCGTTTATTCCCACTTTCTTTTTTTTTCCTCTCTTTTTTTTCGGGGGGGGAGGGTGTTAAAATTGTTGGATTTCTCCGGCCACTTGATGTAACATATTTGTTGGAAATAAAAGTGATTATTCTTTGTTGAAAATTGATTTTTCAGTTGAATCATTTGATCTAAAACTTGTCATTAAAAATGAAAGAATGAAATTAAAATTTATGAAAGTTTTTATAAAGTAAGATTTTAAATACAATAATATATAGAGTCACTTTTGATGCTGGAGTCGAACGCTGGACCTCTCGAACACACATCAAGTAGCTTCCAGTTTGAAGGCATGCGGGGGGGGGTGACTAGGGATTAGAAAACCCAATCCTGAAACTCTGGCAGTGAAGAATTATCGTTCCCCACCTTTCAGTTCAGGCGCCATTTGTACATTTGATGCTGGAGATGTGAAAAATGCGCAATGCCCTCGCGAAGACTCGAATCCTGAACCTCTCGAACAAGCGTCGAGTATGTTTCCAGTTACACCAAGAAGTAAAATTAATAAACTAAAATAAACTTATAAAATAAGTAATGAACTAAAAGAAGAAAACTGATTTATTATGTTGTTTTATTAGAACAAGAAATTAAATAATTCTCTTTACAAATTCATTTGCAATTTTATATCTTGAATAAAAAAGGGTGGGAGTCTTAATAACGAAATTTGATAGCAATTATACTATCAAACGTATATGCTGTTAAATCTTTATACAGAGGCTGTTCGCACATTTTTTAGACGATGTATATTGCATTCACAAAACTAAATTACATAAAATTCTTGTGTTTTAAATGTTCTATTTGACATCCCTTATTCTGAACTATCCTTCGACACCGCAATTTCCAGGATAATAATGCCTTTTGAAGTATCAGAAGAGGCATTCTATCCCATTCCTTCCGAACAGCTTTGCAGACTCCTGTTAGGGTTTTCGGACAACGTTTGGATAATGCAGTTTTTAAAGGTCCGACAGCACAAAAATCCATAGGTGACACATCGGGAGATTTAGTAGGGATATCGGTGAAGAGTATGGCCTTGATACCAGTTTTTTGTTCCATTTCTTTTAGGAAATTTACAGTGGATTTTGGTGACTGACTGCTAACTTTGTCCTGGTGGAATCTCGCAAATTGATGGCACTGTGGGTAAAGCGATGGTATTTCATTCAGAAACACTGGCGATAAAATATGTTCCTGTTAGTATTTGGAGTTAATCTTGACATTTTATTGCACTCTCTTTATTTTTAACTTGCCATTAGAAGAAAAACCAGCAACAGTCATGAATCCCTTAGAAAAACTTTCTTTCGATTCTTTGAATCATGTCCTTAAATTTTTTTCTCCCCTTTTATGATAATAATTGGCTCTTTTTTTGTTACAATCGTTTAAATACACCCATGCGTCATCTTATTATGACAATTGTTTTCTATTTTTCTTTGGATAAGTGTTTTATATATAGAATTCTGCAGCGTGTCCTGCGTGGAACGATATGCTTCGGAAGAAGACGATGCATATTGCGTTTTCTCCCTTTCTTAAGATTTAAATCAACGTTTATCATTTTGTTTATAGTGGACAGCGAGCATTTTAATGATTTTGCAACTGTCCTTCGAATAGGGGGATTTTCTTTTAACATTAAACAACGTACCTTTGCAATAGTCGAAGATGTCCGTTTTTTCCTTGGATACTTGTGGAATTTTTGTCCCACTTGAGGCTCCAATTTGACGTTTTTTTCCTTTCTTGTTGATGATGATCCCTATCGACGCTTTAGATATCACAAAACCATGACTCTCACATCGTTTTTGGATAACGGAGTATGCTTATTTCTCTTCAGAATGAGCGTAAATGTAGCCTTCGAACCACTGCTTTGTTAAATTAGCCATTTTGAATAAAAACAAAACTTTCAAGTCACAGAGATAATTTTGACGTTTAAAAACATAGTACAATTGCAATTACTTCTTTTGCAGTAAACGAGTTTTTATTACCGCTTACCGAAATCGTCTAAAAAATGTGCGAACAGCCCCTGTAAATTCATCAAAGTAGCTCATGCTTTTTATTTGTAATGTAAAGTTGTACACAGAATTTGAAAAACAGAATTATTTAATATCTTGTCTACATTTAACTCTATGATAAACTGTTTTTCTTCTTTTAGTTCATTATTTTATGAGTTTTAAAAAAGAGCTTTTTTTAATAATTTTTTTTTTCCCTTTTCGACTGTTTCTCAGTTTCCTTTCTTTTTTAACCATCCGAAACTAACAGCCTTCTTTTGGCAAATTTATTTCTTGCTAAAATTTCTCTCTGTTTCCTATTAGTATACATCATGTTATTAGTTTATTCTCTATTCTCTGCTACGAGTAAATTATACGGTACAGTATCCAGTTGGCTAAGCTTAGATTTTTTTTAATGCTTGCCGAATATCGGTATATTTATTTATTTAAATATCGGTATATTTTTTAAAAACAACAGTCTGAAATTTTCTTTCTATTTTTTTGATATCTTAATGAGCAGAAGCTCCATTATCGTATTTCTTCATTAAATTTTCCTCCTATTCACACCTTTTCTTGGTCGATTAATAACACTCTGCTTCCAGTAATTGGTCAAGCTCCAAGTTTATTTCAATTTATTGCCTCACCTAAATTGTTATCAGGCTTTGAAAATATTCTAAATAAATAAAGATAAAGAAAACAAACGATATATAAACGCGATGTTTTAAACCGAGGTTTCTTATTCTTTTCATTGAATTAACCCCTTTTAAAGGAATGGTTTTCTTTACCTACCACCCCCTTACATTTTTTAATATAACATGTAATGTTCAACCTAATCATAATACATATTGTAAGGTATTTCTACCGCCTTCTTAGCATGCCTTCGTGGTGTAATGGTCAGCACACTCGGCACGTATTCGAGAGGTCCAGGGTTCGCGTCCCGGCGAGGACATTGCTAATTTTTGCTCTGTCCTGCTTTCAAACAATACCTTAATGTCTCTATAGTGGCGCCCGAACTGAAAAGGCGGTGAACGATGACGCTTCACCGCCAGGATTTGGCGATTAGGTCCCCTAATCCCCAGTCGCCCTTTAAAAGAGGGAGTATATAAGGTATTTCTCCTGCCTTCGTGGTGTAAAGGTCAGCACATTCGACGTGTATTCGAGAGGTTCGTGATTCGAGTCTCGGCATGGGCATTGCCCATTTTTCATCTCTCCTGCTTTCAAAAAATACCTACAGTATAACTTAGAGATAAAAAATAGATTAAAAATATAAAGAAACGTTTTGAAAAAAAAAAGGTTTATTAAATTTAGTTTAATTACTTTTGCATTATTATCATTTTTAATTTTATAAAAGTAAACAGATTTCTAGAAACAAAATCGTAGATTTTAATTGCACAAAGGTTGGATTTTAATCAATGCCATGATAGCGCTTGATGTATCGATGCAATTTATTTTGACATAACAGTGCTCAATTTAATTTTTAAAGCACTTCGTTTAAAACTATTTAACTTGTTTCTAGTTTTCTATCACCAAGCAGAGCTTCTAGCTATCAGAGCTGCAATTAGGCAAATTAACACATATCGACAGCAAAATTCTCCATTCTCAGAGATTCAGTGTCACGTCTGGCGGCTATCGCAGGACAAAACAGCAGGAGTACCTTGTTGTTGTTGTCCTGCCTATTAACACATGGAAGAATGGTTGCCAGAACCTACTTCGAAGAGAGGTTGGACTTCTATTTTCCGCCCACAATTCTGAGAGAGAGCACCCCGGGGGGGATCTGGAGGTCTCCTGCCTCTCTTTTCTCTCACCAATCCACACGAGAGGTCTTCTCCGAGATTTGAGCCCGGCCCTTGGGTACCATAGTAGGCCCCTCTAACCTCTATATCGTCTGGGCGACAGCAGAAGTCCCTTTGTACATCGAGTTCAGAAACATCTTCTAGTTATGCTTATCTCAAAGATCCGCTAAATGGGTTCCCGGTCTCGTTCATACAGGAATTCAAGTCTACGAAACCGCGGATCTTCTACTTAAGTAAGCAGCTAGTCACACAAAATTACTGGCGCAACCTACTAAACGTGCTTGGTCTCATATTAAAAGAGAAACTTTGATAACCTCGCTACAAATTTGGCAGAGTAGATAGTCAGAAGCAGAGACAGGACGAAGGGCATTTCGCTTATTGCCAAAAGTTAACATGGAAATTAAGACCCACCATGCTAGCCTATAACGATTCTTGACATGTCATGGGCTATTCCAAGTATATCTCAACAGATTCGGACTGAGGGATACTCCCATCTGCGAGTGCGGAGAGGAAGGTGACACGGACCATTATTACTTTCATTGTTTTAATACAAGTATCTCACACTTAAATGGAACAGCGGACTATGCTGAACAACATGGACGACCAACACACTCAAAAATAGAGTAGTCCTTCTTAAAATGCAGAAAATCTCAAGACACTGCGTAAGCAGAAACCACTGTGAATAACAATATGTTTGAAATGATCAGAATTTAAATCATATAATTGGGACAACGCTTAGAGTGTGCAGTTTTAAAGCTAATAATACCTCAAACTACTAGTAATTTTATCATAGAATAGTAAGGCTTATTTTCATTCAGCAAGAAGCATAAATATATAGCGTTTGTTTGAGGTACTCAGAACGTGTACTAATATGAACTACTTTGGTCAAGAAAGACTTTATAACAATGTCACTGATTTGTCCACATTTCGACAGTTGGATTTTCCGGCTGTGATGGTATACAATGCCGTTTAGTTTATCTCTGTGGTCGGAAGCCCTCTCATGGAACACTCATTCACTCTTGTCTTACGTTCTTCGTACATTTTTTGATTGTGTTCTCTTGTGTTCTTGCGTTTTCGTTATTTATATTGAATTTATTGCTTAATGCTTGAAAGAGAAGACGCTCTGCCGGAAAAAATAAGAATACAGAGCCAAGTCTATTTAGCATTGAGTAAATTGCTATTAAGCCTGAAACCATGAAATTACCGAAATACCAACGCCTTGTTTAATAATGTTCTGTAGAGTATTTAAACGGACATCTACATGTATCTGAAACCATATGTACTATGAGTCATATCGTTACTCATACCATATGAGTCATGCTACTCTCAGTTTGAGTAGAAGGCCAAATTTACATGTATCTGAAACCATATGGACATACAATGCCATCTTGTACAAAAGTTATAGTTTTTAGAACATTCCAGGGCATTGTAACAGATATGTGACGGCCGGGGATGAACGAGAAAACGCTCTAGCACGCCAGCATGTCGACCGGGAAATGGGTGCGTTTCTTGCTGGCACGTATACGTGACAGTCGGCGCGCAAGGCTTAATCACCAAAAGCCGCGAAACTGAGCAATTGTTCGACGACATTTTGGTCCAGTCCTTATACTTCTATAATTGGTATTGTAATTGAATAACTATAATTGATCTCTATATGTAACGGTAACCGCAACTGACCCGCATATGCCTTCCAATACTTTCGAGAAGTGGAAAGTACTGGTGATTTCTCGGCGGCTGGGGGAAACTATATAAGACCGGGGAGAGCACCAAGTTCTCAGTTTTTCAGTTCAAAGTCAACTTCTGACTACTGAGATATCTCCGTTCGAGGACTGCTCTTTAGATTCGCTTTGCAGTGCATTGTGTTTAACGTTTTCAGTAGTTTGAAGTGTAACTACTGATGTGCTGTGTGATACTGAGAAGAGCTGTATGATTATTTTTTAGGAAAAGTTCCAGAACTGTAAAGGGTTTCTTCTGGTAAAATAAATTTTATCAAGCTATCATTGGTTCCGAGTGTATTCAGTCTACTATTACGAATCCGAACTCACGCAAAAATATGTAAAAAATATAATTTTTTTTAAATTTATACTAAATTATTGTGACATATTTTAACACTTATATTTATTTTACACGATTTTATCCTTACTACATAATACAGTTTTATATCAATAAATCATTAATTATGAACTTTTATGAATACTTTTTGTAATCAATGAGATTTTGACTGTACCGATCAATTTGCAGTGTATATTGGGTTATCGGCCCCTTGATCATTATTGACCCTCTTTAATATTTCATCGATCCCCTCAAGAGTCAATATTGACCCCGTTGGTTTGAAAAGATTAACTACAAAGGGCAAAAGTGTGTACAGTGATTCTCGAGCCTTTCTGTGTGTTCGCGAACGCTAGTAACGCCTCTTATGGCAGGTGCCGAACTGTCAGGGGCGCTAAACCACTGGATGTTGAAGCACACTGATCTTACACTGTGCTTCAAAATTTACAGGCATATTGCTTACCTTTACGACAACTGACGTAAATTTATTGCTTCTCATTTCAATAATTATCTTGTTCATTGCTATCAGACAATACTTCGTTAGTTCAAAATCAGACAATAACTATATAATATAATTAAAATATATCGAATCAAGTAATTTAACTTTTTGCGACCATGCAAGGTCACGAAATTTATCCGTGGATATTAAATATTCCACGTTTTGAATCGGAAATGAATCCCGGCATATTTAGTTATTATTCCTCTACTTCAATACATTTTTATCAATTAAAAAGTAAATAATAACAAACCGCAATAAATATCGAGGAAGCCAGATACTAGGATATAAGTTAAATCTTTAAAAGATACCTGAAGTGAATTAATTGCTAGCAGTCCATACCGCAAGAAATGGAAGTAAATTCAGCTTTGTTTAATTTTCTATTTTTCAAATACAAATTCTAATGCATTTAATGTTTCTGGCATTAATAAATAAAATTGTGTCGAAAATCCGTCTGGCAATCTAAATTCTAGACTATCATTCGATTAAGGGAAGCTGAGTTTAATCTTATGACTGTTAATAAAAATAAACGACACAGAATTACTGACTGAAATAGAGTTATGGTCATGAAATTAGTGCATCAAGCTCTATTTCTGGGCAAAAACGAGGCTATTTGCAGGGATAAACCCCAGAGTAAAAGTAGTTTGTCTCCGAATCTATTTCCTATAATTGAAAGGGCTGGCTGCATGCATTTGCATTTATATACAGATGTAACATAAGCTCATTTTACTTCGAAATATCTTCCGAAAGGTTTCTTTCTAGAGCTTTGTGTAGTGCTCCAAACTATCCTTTCCATACACAGGAAAACACAAAAATATTGTTTAACAAAATTATAAAAAAGGAGTTCATTTCCAAATGTTTCGAATCTCTTTTTCATTTCAAGAACGTATTCTATTTCCCTTCACTTGGGCCACCTAGTGGCAGAGAAAAGCATCTATTAAACGAAAAAATAAATTAACATATCCAAAAATGTATCATCCTTATTTAATCTTTCAAAGAAAACCTGTTAAGGGGTAAGTATTTAAAACATTAAGCTGGGTTGATTAATGAGTGCTGAAGTGCATGTGCTGAAGTTAATAGTGCATGTTTCGTTCCTCTCGCCGCCATAAACTGTGCTTTTTGAAAAACTTATTTCTCAGGTAGTCATACACTGTTGAAGAGCTTCCCCGACATGCCATTCGACATCTTCGAATTAAAATTTAAAAAAAAAGAATAAAAACCTTATTAAAGTAGAAATGGTTAAATAAACAAACTAAAATTAAAACACATAAAAATAGGAAAAAGCTCATAAACTACAAAAATACAGTAAATTGTAAGAAAAACTAGTAGAACTGTGCATGTGAATTCTGAAATAGGTACATATAGTGTTTGTGTATGTGTGGTGGGGAGGTTTGTGTGCGTGTGTATTCATGTAACGACGAAATATGGCTGAGATCTAGCTAAATTTACGCCAGACGTTCCAGCGGAAATTTAAAAGAATAGATAACTAATTAGTTTATAAATTAACTTGAGGGGTTTGACTTTTTTAATTCTAAAGTTCTAACTTAGAACCCCACGAACACTAACAAGCGAATAATCGCTTAAGTGTGTGAACAAAACACGTAAGATTTAAAGAGGGTTTACCACCCTTTATTTTTCAGTATATTTACAATCAGTTCCTACTTGGAACTTCACACAAAGCCTCCACTCGAGCTTGAACTTAAAATAATAATAATTTAAACTAAACTAGCGTAACTAAGCTATTTGAAAGGTACAGCCGAAGCTATCAGAAATCTAACTAGTTGGCCCTTAAGTATTAATTAAATCGGCGAAGCCAAGCAAGGGCCTAAGGTATGGCCGAGCGTAATAACAGCTAAGAGAGGCGTAGCCAAAAGGCAAACGCGCGCTAGTCAGGGAATCAGACTCTCTCTCAAGTCGGTGAAGTCACGATTTAAATAGTACTCTTTCTCATTTGCATTTACTGCATTTCTAAATTTACATTCTGACAGGAAATTGTAAGCTGAAATTAGAATAAGATAGGAAAGATACAAAACTTAAAATAACTGTTAATAAACTTAGAATAAACCTTACAAACCTTATCGTAAAATCGAAAGCTACAAGTAACCAACGTGGGCATATGCACTACGTATAAAAATCTTAAGAAATGTGAGCTCCAGTTTGTGATATTCATTCCGCCGAAACTCTGAAGGAACAGCAATTAACATTTACTACACTTCTTAACAAAATCTGAATTGCCTTATCGCGGATTAATGCGGATTACATAACTGAAGACCTTGACGAAGAATAAGGCGAAGATCTTGGCTAATTGACTTAATGATTAAGATTATTAGGCCTTTTTGTATAAGTGGAGGGCGGCTTTCTTGCAGAACGTTTTTAATGAAATGGACCCATATTTACATTAAAGAGTAGAGAAACCATGAAATCTCCCATGCAGCCAGCCTGTTTGCCGGAATTTGAATCTGGGTCCAGCTACCAGAAACAGAAGATTTTATGAACGCGTTGTGAAGTTAAGTTTATCGCTTGTTAACTCTAAATCGCATTATTTGGTGGCAGGTTTCCTTTATCAAAAACGGTCAACGGGAAAGTACGTAAATACCGAGATTTTTTAAAAAAAACCTATGTAAAACATAAATCACAAACATGCCCGAGGTGCAATATTGCCAATGTTACACCAAAAGTATATTCCACAACTTTGAAGTAATGTTAGCGAAACTTCTCTCAAATTAATTTAATATACCATGTAATATATAATGAATAAATCATTAACTAATTTTCATGATCCAAGGCACTAAGAAATGCCTTAAGTAATTAAGTTTATAATAGATAAAATTTTGATGCTATGGTATATTTCAAATAAATCGTGTGCAAGATTTTTAATGTAAATTAAAAGAGCACACAAAATTTTCCTCATTTGGGGTAATTTACAAAGGAAATTCGATGTCTTTTTATAAACGCAACTCCAGTAAATTGCTTTAGTGTTTAATAGTGTTACCACTAAAACCTTGCTCCCGGAAAGAAGCCATATTTGTTTAAAATATGCGGCTAAAGGGGTGATAACTGCTCTATCCCCACCTTCCAGTTATTTATTTGAGAAAGCCACTTCTCGAAAGGGACCTGCGGGAGTTGTTCGTCCGCCAGTCCGCTCGACGCGCACGTGACATTAAACGGTTACCGCTTCTAATGGCCGGGAGGTCCTGGACGATATCCGGCTTCCCGGAGGACTCCACGCCGGTCGATCCGGCTGAGTGGAAGGGAAGGGGAAATTTCCCGGCACTGGCGAGAACCAGGAAAGACTGCGATAAGAGGCGATGAGAACGGGATCCGTGATGGGGGGAGGAAAAAAAAAGGGTTGGAAAGGGGGTCGAAAAATGATCTCCCCCTTCGCACACAGGAGAGGCACAAGAACAAAAGATCCGACTCTCTGGAATGGCTGCGGAAAAAAGATCGTTTTTTAATACTGGATCAAGTTTCGTTGCCATCGCGCTGAAAAAATTCCTTTTTTCTCTTATCTCTAGTCGGCCTTCGTCACCTAGTTGTATTCTTTTCCTTAATCCGGGGAATAAATGGGCCGCATAATGGGATGATTCGAATTTCAGAGTCGTCCAGTCACAAAGTACTCAGCCTCTCTCATTCATTTAACACCACAACTGACATCCGCTTTGTTACCTTAAACCGTAATAAATACTTTAAAATCCTTAATTATAACGCTATCCATCATAGAATATGTTATCATTTTTCGCCGTAGAGCTGGAGATCTTATGACGTAGTTGGTATTTTGGATGAAAGTTGACAATATATAGAACGGAAGGCCATTGCGTTGTGGTAACAACGCAGTTGGCAGTACCAGGCTTGTACCTGGACAAATTCTGCATGTATATTCCTCCTAATTATTCTCTCTTTTTCCCTTATCCAGATGAATACATTTCTTTGACGATCCAAAGGAAAACAGATTAACTCAGATAATCTTTAACAATATTTTAGTTCTCATTTAAAATGTGTTGGTTTTCGAGAGGTGATTGACACGCTTTTGGCCTTGGGTTTCAATCTCCGTTTGAGAATCGTTTTTGCAATCTGCGGTACTTAGGATCTGTCCTTTTTGAAATTAATGATAGGAAAAGAAGAAATGATATCCTCGGATTTAATAAACTTCTGGTGTTATCACTCGAAACAAGGATCGAGGTTGGGAAACTTGCTTTCGTGTTCTCTGTAAATAATCTAGACTTCAATGCTATCGTAGAATTTCATTAGGGATATCATATATTAAGAGACTTCAAAGAGTTCATGAAAAAGCATTAAATAATAAGAGAAAACTTGCGTTAACTAATCATCAGTTACAATGCGCTGTTTCTCTTGACAATTAATAGATTTGTTTCCTTATTTTCGTAAGTACATTTGAACATCAAATGAACTGTACACAGTCATTCACGTTTAAATGTTATAGCCAGACATGAACGTGAAAAGAATGTATCACTATGCACTCACAAGAGAAGCTTTTTAATAAAGTCTTAAACGTACCATATTTCTTCAAATCTCACTTTTCTTCCTGTAAAATTGTCATTAAAAACGGGAGCTAAAATCGATAGAATCTTAGAATCGTTTAGTTCTTAATATTCCAATGCAATAAATGTTCCATATTACTAATTTAAATGGAAATGCTACTACTGTTAACAAGTCAAGATCAGTTGTTGAAAGTTATTTTTCGGGTGCATTTTAGCATTTGATTCATTTTATTTTCTTAAAATGAACTTAAATATCTTAGATGTACTTGAGTATTTGAAATGTGACTTGAATGGTCTAAATGTGTCTTAAAATGTCTCTGTGCTAGTGAGACTGAAATTTAGAAATGTTGCCGAAGATCAACGGTACCTTAGAATTGAAAATAGACGGCAGTTTATTTCAACGTTAGACAAAATATTTGTTCACTTGAAGGGATTATTTGGATTTTCTAATAGTTATTTTTAATTTTGAAACCCTTTCCTTTAAATTCTTGTTTTAAACCTACAACTTCCTGCCAGAATAAGATTTCAGTGTCGCGTTTTATGTAAATAAAGTAGAACCAGTATTTAATGGGAAGTTCAGTCACCTCCGTAGAAGAACTCAAAAGTTGCTAGTACAGCGTGTTCTTTCTTCAGGCCAAGTCGTTGCTTTAAACCTATCTTGCTACATATGGTCGTAGTCTAACGTGCCTGTTTGTATTCGCCGGTGTGATTTTATTACGGAGGAACTCGGTTAGTTGTCTTTGTACAGCTTCGGCTAAGTTTAGGTAGTTAGAATTAGCTTAGTTCCTTATTTTTTATCTTAAGTTAAAGACCAAGTTCATGTTTTCCCGTAAGCCCAAGAAGGGGCCATCTGTAGTATTCCTTTGCTTCAATAAAAGCTTACTTGAATTTAGATTTTACAGTTGTAAGAAGACCAGCAAATAGTCGCTAGACATTCATCAAAGTTCTAGTAGCCAAGAATACGTAAATTAACTAGAACTTTATACACTTCCTGATTAAAACTATTAGCTACTTTTTCTATGATTATTTTACGTCATTGAAGAATGACATGATGTTTCTAAATTACGACATCATACAAATAAATAGACTTTTAATTGTATACCGTAGTTGGATCATTGATGTACGAAGGTAAAACATCAAAATACAGTTGTAAAATATTTGCATTTATTGATTTCTTTCAATACAAGTTGGTTTACCAAGAAACAGGTGGCTAGAGCTATGGAGATCTGGAACATTTGCCTCGATTTCATTTCCTTTCGGCAGAACATATGAAGAGTTTGGGAGAATTTTTGTTTTTGCTGTTTGTAATACGAGGGGGAGTCAAATGAAAACCATAATTATTTTTTTAAATATTATTTATTGGTCACACAGGGTACAGAAGTAAATCACTTTTCAACATAGTCCCCTCCTCGTTCAATGCAAGTCCGCCAGCGCTTCGGAAGAACCTGAATACCTGCAGAAAAAAAGTCTTTTGGGCGACGGCGCAACCACTCGTGCACCGCGTTGCGTACCTCTTCATCGAAGTTTAAATTCCTGCCGCCCATTGCTTCTTTGAGCGGACCAAACAGATGGAAATCGCTCGGTGCGAGGTCTGGCGAGTAAGGGGGATGTGGGAGGCATTCAAATTTCAGGTCTGTGATGCTCGCAACCGTTGCACGCGTCGTATGGGGCCGTGCATTGTCGTGTTGCAGCAGCACACCGGCTGACAGCAATCCACGTCGTTTCGTTTTAATGGCAGGCCGGAGATGATTTTTTAGGAGGTCCGAGTACGTAGCACTCGTCACAGAGGTTCCTCGTGGCGTGTAGTGTTCCAATATGATGCCCTTTTCGTCCCAAAAGAGGGTCAGCATAACCTTCCCTGCAGACGGCTGTGTCCGAAACTTTTTGGGTTTCGGTGATGAGGAGTGGCGCCACTCCTTGCTCGCTCGCTTTGTTTCAGGCTGATGGTAATGCACCCATGTTTCGTCACCAGTGACGATTCGTGACAGGAAGGCATTACCGTCACGTTCAGCACGCCACAAAAGATCTTCGCACGCATCAACACGTCGCTGTTTCAGTTCAAGCGTCAGTTGTCGGGCACCCATCTTGTAGACACCTTATGAAACTGGAGAACACCATGCACAATATGATGTGCCGATCCATGACTCATGTGCACACATGCAGCAATTTCGTCTATTGTCACACGGCTGTTTTTCAAAACGATGGCTTCAACGGCTCTGGAGTCACTACTCGCCGAGCCTGGCCGGGGCGTGGAGCATCGGCCACGGACCTAACACCATCTGCAAATTTCCAGCACCATTCATAGATTTGTGGCTGTGACAAACGCGCATCTACATACTGAACCTTCATTCGCCTAAAAATGTCAATCGGTTTCACACCTTCACTTCGCAAAAACCGAATCACAGAACGCTGCTCCTCGCTGGTGCATGTGGCTAGTGGGGCTGTCATTTTGGAACTGTTGTTGCGCCAGTGTTTGTGCATCTGCCGGCTGCTGCCACCTAGGAGACATCCGGCATACTATCGCAAACAGGCATGCCAACTTACAGCTCACTGGCGCCATATGCGGATTTTTATTTCTACTTTTATGGTTTTCATTTGACTCCCCCTCGTATAAATATGAAAACGTGTTTTTCAGAAAATTCTTGTTGAAGGTACATCTCGACATACTCCAACAGTGTCACAATTAATAAAACTAGTTCTCCAAAACAAATGACCGGCTTTCTGTATCCGATGATGAACTGAATATAAAAGATTTTACTCTGAATAGTTCGATTTATGCTAAATCTCTGAATATTCGTATGGTGTCCTTGATTTTGGGGATACGGATATATTTCATTAACTTTGACAACATTTTCTGGGTATGGAATTTTTTAAGCTACGGAAAATGTTTCTTTTGTAGAAGCTAATATGTGTGTTTTTCTCAGACATTTAAGTCTAATATAAATAAGAAGAGTACGCTAATGTTGTAATTTTCTGCAATGTGAAATTAACTAAAATAAGCCTTGTGAGCTAACGATTAATCACAGAGTTACTTAGACAGTCTGGCAAATTTTTACGCTTTGTGACTGCTTAATTTGTAACGCAGAGACAAATCGAATTTAAAAATCTAATAACTAGGCCGTTCATTCTTATTTACAAACTCAAAACGATAACGCAATGTAAATCGATGGCTTCAAGTTAGAAAAATTTACAAAATGAGACGACTTTTTTTGTTGATAAGTTTCAAAGAATTTACATGCAATATCTTCTACTTTCAAAATTGCAAAACCTGAGTCAAATATGCTGCATATCTCTACATATAATAAAACAAAGAGTCTGTGTGTGTGTGTCTTTCGTTCGTGTTGCGAGTAAGCTAATAGACCCAGGGCCACGAAATTTGGTACATAGGTGTATCTACACAAGAGCCAGTGCACCTCGAAGCGATTTTTTCGAAATTCGAATTAGAATTTTTTTATTTTATGTTTTGTGACCAAATCGCGCCATTTTGACACATAATCGGCTACAGGAAAGCGAGATTTCACTCTATACATTTCATTTTTACATCGTCGTGAAGCGTAGACACTTAGCTATTTTACGAAATTAAAATAAATTTCGTATTTCAATAAATCGATTAAATACGAATTTATTTAGGAAGGTGAGCTTAACACCTTTTCAGCGGAATTTTAAAAAAAAAAACTTATTTAAAAAAATGTGCTGTTTATTTTCCTTTGATTTTTCGACACGTTAAATTTTAATCCTTTTGACTCCTTTTAAAAAGAGAATTTTAGGAAAATAATAATATTTTGTATTTTTTTAAAAATTTTTTAAATGAAGCTTCCGAATACACTTCTCACATCTCAGATATTTTAAAATGTAGTTTTGGCAAGAGTTTTCCTTTCTTATTGTTGTTGATAGATTTTTGATGAAATTGCATCATTTTGAATAGTTTCATTCTTTTAAAAATTTCTGTTTGGCAACAATTTTTTATCGTATTTCTTATGTTACTGTTTTTAAGAGACTGAAAAGTTTAAGAAATTAAAAAGTTGTTTCTTTTTGCAACGGTAAATTGTTTAATTACTTTATTAGGATAATTAACATTTGTATCAAGGGATATTGCTTATTTCATTGTAATATTATGTTTTAATTATATATAATTTTAATTAAAAAAAAGTTTTGCATGATATTTTTTAATCTGTTTAAGTTCTTAATCTGTTTATACCATTTGAGTTCTTAAGATTTTGCAAAGGGAAGTTATTTAATTTATTTATTAGGATAATTAATATTTGTATTAAGGGATATTGCTTATTTAGTTGTATGCTTTTTATATGTAATGCATTTTAACTGAATTTTTTTCCGTTGTTGTTTGTTTCTTTTTCGATAAAATTGTTCTGCAGAGTAAAATTCTGTGCAGTTTTTAAATTTAATGTTTGGTGTTCTCTTTAGGCATTTTTCCGGTAGACTTAAAAGCCAGACGAAGGCTGGCCACGCAGCGGTTAGTAAATTCATAAAGTAACTTACCAAGTGCAACAATACTTCATCAGGCAAGCTTTTTTAAGTGAGAATGAACCTCTTAGTTTTAAATTATGCTTCTTGCAACTAAATATTTTCTGCTCCCAGCGAATATTGTGTGTGACAAAATTCAGGAAGAATAGGAGAGCGTTTAATTCATATTGAATTTTAATAAAAATCGTGAATAATTGTCACAATGTGATATTCAAAATAGGCACAATTCCATTTCAAATTGATTTTTGGCTTTATGGGCTTTAGTTAAACGTTTTATGGTAAAACGCTATATATCGGTAAGTCCTTCTATAATTTTGCAAGACAAAATTAGGATTAATATGAATATAGTGAATTTTCTCTCGAAGTAGGCTGAGAAATATCTTTACACACACCATATTTCCAGGTGTAAGCCTCTGTGACTGTGATTTGATTTCTGACTTTAAAGAATCACTTCATGAAACTCGTTTCCGAATTCTTTCAGAAATTCTTCAGACCGCTCCATTCAAACAATTAAGTGAACAGGCACTATGACAAGTATTCTATATCTCTGGCGTCTTTGAAGTAGTATTAAATGCAAAGTTATTGCCTGCAATATAATTAAAAGTTTCACAGATCTACTTTTTTTTCAATCCTAAATAAGTGGTTGCCAGATCTTGTATAAAAAGTCTGATGTGGACATCACATGACTTCCTTGTCCGCTCCATTAAATTATACACATTTTTTGCTGCACTTCAGTTAAGGTTATGCCCTAGAATTTCGTTAGAGATATATTTCTCATCCAATTAATTCAGTTCACACTTCGGAGTAAAGCAAAAATACGTAAAAACTCAAAACATCTTCATTAAAAATTGTAAAATACAGAAAACTCTAAAACATCAAATACAGTTAAGAAGACTTAAAAAATAATTTTTGAAATTAAAATTAGAGTTTCTACGCAAAAACAAGCAGCTGGGCCAACAGGCAGGGGAACGAAATTTTCGTTGCACGAAATTCTTTTTGTCCCACTAGACAAAAAGACACTGAAGTTGGTGCATCAATTGACTTAATTCTTTATTGTACCGAGAATTTCAAGTGTAACTGGCTGCTTTAATAAGGCTTTCTCGTTAGGCCTAAAACCGCTTTTAAATTATTGATAATTCTACAACAATTATATATAGATTAACTAAAATATCTTAAGTTGGTATTGAATCAATTCGTAGGGTTTCCTTTAGTTTACTAACCAATTATTTGAATTTTGGTATCTTTTCTGATTTCTTTATTTCCCGTCGTGTTTCCCCGCCAGGGTGCAAATTAAGCAGGTGAAGGAGAGTATTTAAACGAGTGAAATGAATAGTTTAGACAGAGCTTGATTTCACTAGTGTAGAACAAGTTTACTATTTTGTCCTCCAGCTGTTAACTTAGTAGTGGCTACGCATTTTATCCGTTTAGTTAGTCTACTGTCGATATAGATTGCTGAGTTAGCCTGTTAGGTAAAATTAAATTGCATAGTCGGCGTTTTTGTAAGCACTTCCGTTAAAGATTTATGATAAATAAAAAAAGGACTTTTTTTACCCTTTAGCCGTTGCGTTTTAAGTTCCACGCTTGTGCCTGAACTCGCCTGGTTAAACTTTGAAATCTAGATACTCTGTATGATAGTAAAGGAGGTTAGATCCTATAAATTTTAAATAAAAAAATTCACAATTTCTAAACATGTATGAATAGAAAACAGAGTTGACGAAATCAAGCAAGAGGGTGGGTGTGTATATGTTACCGTGAAAGCCCGAAATTGGAGAATGTCGACTTTCACCAGAGAATGTCAAAATTAACCAATACGTCGGTGAAAAATCGAATTTGCATTACATTCTTGTACATTCGGACCCTCACCGGTGTATGTCGACATTCACAGATATGCTCTGGTGTAGGTCGAAAAGACAGGAGTAGACAAAGAGGCGACTGACTGTTTCCCATAAATGCAGTCGTAAAAGCAAGGGCCTCTTGCGCAATTCAAAGTGTCATAATAGTTTAAGCTGTTGCAATAAATAAGATTTGAGTCACATAATTTAGTAAGTTTTTTATTACTATTATTTTATTTTCTCACTTAGAACGTACTGTATAATTAAGTACGTTTTTAACTTCTATTATTTTCCTTTCTCATTTTGAATGTACTGTGTATCATAAGTTCTTATGCTCTTAAGTTCTAATTTTAAGTCTCAAGTAGGTTTTTTCGCGACTGAATTACGGAGAAGAAAATATAATATTCTTATATATTCAACATTCACCGTGAGTACATTGTGAATGTCAACATTTACCGGTGTAAGTCAGAAATAAGAGTGTTTGGAAAATATTTCGGACATACACCAAGCGACTATGTGAATGTTGACATTCACCGGTGAAAGTCGACATTCTCCAGATTTCGGTTTTTCACCGGAACATATGTATATATTTACATACACACTCGAATTCAAAAAATAAACAACAGTAGCTATAAAATCTACTAATCAGAGAATTAAAACATACAATTTAAATGTGAGATAGAGGTTCATCGCCGAATGGAAAAAGGTAACCAAAATTAGCATAAAACCACAACCCGCATTCACATGCCACAATGCTCAAAAAAGAGGAATGCCAGACTTATGCGTCATTAAGCAAGTAGCGATATTTCCGTGTAATCTTAGCCAAAGCAGAAAGCATGAGCCGAAAACACCATCTAGACGATCAAATGCGTCGAAGAGCTGTCGGGATGTTGCAAACTGCCAAGACAATTCGCTGTTGCAACAGAGCTGGATGTGCACCGTAGTGTCACCAATAGGCTGCGGAATACAGGGCGACAATATTTGGTAGCAACAATTTTAAAAGTGATACATCGCATCTAAGAGATTCAACGCTAAATACTGTTTCCAGATTAATAGCCCTTCTCGTATGACGCTCCTTTTGAGCTAACAAAATCTGAAAGCTTTCAGATTTTATATTAGGTGCAAAGGGTTATTTTTTTCATTTACACACACATACACGTTTCGAGAGCATTTGGTCTAACACCACTTTGGGCTAAAAGTATTTAAAAACAGCATATCCTTACAATTTTCGGTAGACAGACTCGCGCGTTGGAGATAAAAATATTTCATTCCGTACAGCGCTGTCAATACTCGCTTTGAAATCGTTAATTTTTTTAATTCAGAAATCCGTTAAAGTTTTGCAAAATGGGAAACAAATAATAAGCGAAATTCGAAATTCAATATTCGGTTTTCCAGGTATCCGTATTCCGGTGGAGGATTATGTTATATAAAAATTTGATGCCTCTAGGTACCGTTGTTTTTTTACAATGCGAGAAACATACATATATAACATATATGCAAATTCTTCATTATTTAATTTCTTTAAATATAATACAGGGAAATTACATCTGATGGCAACAATTTGAAAAGTAATTTAGCGCTTTTAGTGATTCGACTTGAAATACCGTTTCGAGACTAATAGCCCTTTTGGACTAACTCCTCCCCCCCCCAATTATTGGCTAAAAATAAAAGGGACAGTTATATATCTCTCATTTTACTGGGCCAATTTCAAAAGCACAACTTAGGATATACATTAGATTTATATATAACGTTGTTCAAAGATAGTTATTTTAACATAAAATATTTTTTCTGTCATTTTCAACTCATTTTGAAGGATCAGTTAGAATAATTCGAAGAAATAAGTTTAAATGAAGTGCAGCAAAAAAGTGTATATTTTAAAAAGCCGTACAAGGAAAACACATGGTGTCCATCGAGATTTTGTTTACTAACCGTATCTGTGGAATACCGATAAGGGAAAATTATAAGAATAATTTATTTCCTGAAAGACGTTGTTACAGTGAGAACGTAAGTCAAGGATAAACTACACGCAGCAATGGCAATGTTACTTCTTAAATAGAAACGTTCATAACACTAAAAATCCATAGTTATATTAGCATTACAATGCCTAATCAAGTATCTTCATATCTACATTAGGGACTGAGCGGTAAAACCGCTGAACACTGGAAGTTCCGATCTGGATTCGATACGAGGCGAACGGAGGTTGGCTGCATGGACGTTTTTAAGGTTTTTCTCATGGATTACGCGTATACGACCCAGTTTCCCTTCGAAATTCTTCCACGAAGTTATCCCTCCTCTTAAGCATATAGCCGCATTGTGCTTTGCCATAATCATCTAAAACCAAAACCAGTTATACTTCCCTTGCTGCTGTTCTCGCATTTTCTTACTGTTGTCTCGGCTATTCCTTAGGCCTCAAATCACCCATAAATCATTCGAGAAGGCTGAGCTTACAGTAGACTAAATGTCACTTCGTGTTGGCTTTGCTGTGATGGGTAGGTTCTAGTATTAGGCCGGAATAGATTTCAGTTGTTAGAAGGGATTGGCTCGGCTTGACCTTTGAAGGTAGTTTGCGAGAGTTTGTCATTGCTACTAAGATGCAAATAATCCCTACGTAGACGAATTTAAAATTTAGTAGATCTCTTTCTCTGAACGCGTTGGGGAAGGGAAACATTACGAGAATATGTTTTAAATTTTTGAAGAACCTGGCACTAAAAGGCTTGAGGGTGAGAATATGAGGTAATACTGAGTAAAAAAGATGAAAAATTACTTATATTCTGATATTTTATCCATGAACCTCTAATAGCTAGTTCCTTTCGCAGCATCTAATAATTAGTGAGAAGCATTGTGTACCACCACTTATAGGCCAGGAATCTTCACCCAAATTTTCTCGCTAATCGCCACTTTGCGGGGTGACTAAAGATTATCACCAATCTTAAAACTTTTATGCGAGGTAAGACTGCACCACACTAAGCCTGGAGAACTCCGAAGAGATGGCTTTTTTCCCTCTTTCATTCTCTTTAGTTGGCACTTCATAATAGCTTCTAAATCACCGAACGGCGAGTCTGTTATATTAAAATAAAACACGCGGCCCGTGAAAGGGAGGGGTTGCTGGTGATAATAATGAAACTCGGTGGTCTGCCCGAAACAAAGCCATGAAGAGAAGGGGGGAGGAATCACGGTGACGAAGAGTGGTTTTTAAAAACGAGCGACCAGATTTATTTCCCGGGTAAGCCATTGTTCGTGTGGCCGGGGCAATTAAGTGGGGCGAGAAGGGTATCCATCATGGGATGCCCTGTGAACAAAAAGGTAACAACGGTGTTTTTTGTTCCGCTTTAAAAGATGAACCACGTGTCCAAAGAACAAAGAAAAAATTGAAAAATATGAGTGGGGGGTGAGGCTTTTCCCTAAGCTCTTGAAATGACGTCGAGAGGTTGTACAGTTACTAGACTGGAGATGTATGAAAGTAAAACTCTTGCGCTATGCCACGGATATTTTTTTACAGAAGAGAAAGCCGAGGATGAAAAAATAAAATTTAAAAAAAAATGTAATTTTATACGATGTTAAAAGTAAGCTTTTTTTTTAAATATTCAAAATTTTATGTATCTTGTACAGTAAACTAATATAAGATACCCACAGGTATTTTCTCCCGAATTGGATCGATGATTGGAGAAATAAAAGTAAATAAACAAAGATCTGTTGTTAAAAACTGCTAAAGTGATAATTAGAATTTAATTAAAGACACTGGACCATTTATTAGATCCAGCATTTAATACATAGGATCTATATACACCTGGATACTAATGTGATCAAATGAAGGTGGGATAGATATTTGCGGATTATTTCAGTTGACCTGGCAAACAAGTTATTAAGTGTAACTTGTGTGTTGTAAACTAATTTAAATTACTTATCCTAAACCATTTAAATTACTAAAAGAAGTTAAATGCAAAGTATAGCGAATTATCTTTTCTAGGGCTCCTGAACTATCAGATATAAGACACAAATCACAGATGAAACTTAAATTTTATTAAAAAAAATCTGAAACGTTTCAGAATTTAAATTACGTCCAAAGGGCCGTTTTTTTAACATTTTGTGTGTTACCTTTATTTATTAAATATCATGTTCTTTCCACTTAAACCGTAAAATTTAGTTCAACAGCAATATCGCAAAATAATTTTAAACTGAGGATATCTTTAGAATTTCCTATACACAGTCTCATGTGCTGGAGATAAAAAGGAATTTTTCTGTACAACGTTGCCATGGCTCGCTTTAAAATCCTTGAGTTTGTTCATCAAAAATTCGTTAAAGGTTTACCAAATATGAAATCTATAATAAAACAAAATTCAAATTTCAAATTTGGGCTTCCAGATGCCCATATTCGCAGCAGGATTACGTCATTCAAAATTCGATGGCTTCAGGTACCGTCGTTTTATCACAATGCGAGAAACATATATACATTTATGTAGATTCTTCATTATTTAATTTCTTTAAATATAATACAGAGCTGCAATATTTAATGGCAACTATTTGAAAAGTGAACCGACATTTAACGTTTCCGACGCAAAATCACAAAACGAAAACATTAGTCCTTCAGGCACAAAGCCCCTTTGGACTAATAATGAGTGGTGAATGTTACAATACTAAAAGGAAGAAAACTAATGTTCAGATCTTCTCGTCAAGCTTTACAACCATAGGCAGCTTGCCTTATGTTGATTGCAATATGATAACAACTATATCCTAACTCAAATGTGTAACATATGTGGGGGAATGGAAAGCGAACTTCATTAACACTCGCTGAGTTCAGCCAATCTTCTTAATTAGCTTTCATCAGGTCTACAGGAGACTTCTACAGGTAACCCAACAGACCCATGGAACAAGATCTAATAGATTTGGATTAAAGATTGCATCTTATTTTTAAATATGCCGCTTGCCGTTCGTTTCGGATAATTTCTGGTCTGAACTAATGTCGTGTAAGCCATAAAGTACGAAAAAATTAATTAATTGTTCATTTTTATTAACTGATTGTTAAATTAAATAGTAATTCGTAATTAAAACTAACTGTTAGTTAAACGTCATTCATAAATACCACAGATTAAATTACGGTACAACTTACGTAATTACATTGTAAGGTATATTTTAATTTTAAACAGTTATTTTAATTTACAGCATCTTCCCTATCTCATTTAGATTCAACTTACAACTTCCTACCAGAATGAGTTTTTAGAATCGCGTTAAATGCAAATGAGAAAGAGAATAGTATTTAAGTCAAGTTTAACTAACTTCGACAGAGAGAGAATACCAGAATATCATCCGTTTGCCTTTGGGGTACGTCTCTGTAAGCTTTTATTACGCTTGGCCGTATTATATGCCTTTTGATAATTCGCTGGTTAATTTAGGATTACCGGCCGACTAGTTTAGAAATGTGTTAGCTCCGGCTAAATCTCTTTATTTCTTATTTCTTACATTTTGAGTTTAAGCCCAAGTGGAGACTTTGCTTTACGCCGTAAGAAAAGGGTCGACTTTTAATCTTATTTTGAGTAAAGAAAGGGTAATTAACCCTTCTTGAGTTTATGTTTCTGTCTTGGACTTAAACTATTATTCGCTTAGCAATTCAATACGTTCCTCGACACTTAATGTGACAGAATAAGTGTGGAAGTGATTAACGTGAGGAACTTTACAACATATAAACAGAAACTAATATGAAGGAACATCTGTGATTGAACAACACAGTGTCGTATCCTCCAAAACGATGGTATACAATCTCATGATAAGCAGTGTCTTGTGCCTCTGATATCAGAGTAATCGACCGGCTGGTTGTCTGGCACTTGATTGGAACTGGCAGGATCAAACCACCCTCATTCGCTTCTTCAGTAGCCCTCTTAGATCTTTGACATTTTTTAGAACTCAAAGTGTTTTGAAGTTTGCAACAAGTGATCTTATGAGCAAACTTCCTTTGATCATATTTTTGCTTGTCTGCAGCTCTCTAAGAAGGATCTTACTGACGATCCATTGCTGCTTCTGGATTTCTTTAGGGTGTGCAATGTCATGTTTATTACAACAAGCAAAGTCAAACCACCATCATTAGCTTCCTCAGTGGGCATCTTATCATATTTTTGCTTATCTGCAGCTTTCTAGGAAGGATCTTACTGAGGCTCCATTGTTGGTTCTGGATTTCTTTAGGGTTTGCAATGTCATGTTTATTGTAACATGCCAGGTCAAACGACCCTCATCCGCTTCCTCAGTGGGCATCTTAGATCTTTGACATTTCTTTTAGAACTCAAAGTGTTTTGAAGTCTGTAACAAGTGATCTTATGACAAGCTTCCTTCGATCATATTTTTGCTTGTCTGAAGCTCTCTAGGAAGGATCTTACTGACGATCCATTGTTGCTTCTGGATGTCTTTAGTGTATGCAATGTCATGTTTATTGACACAGGCCAGGTCAAACCAATCTCATTCGCTTCCTCTGTGGGCATCTTATAATATTTTTGCTTGTCTGCAGCTTTCTAGGAAGGATCTTACTGAGCATTCACTATTGGTTCTGGATTTCTTTAGGTGCACAATGTCATGGGCCTGATTAAGCACTGCTAGTCTTTGGGGATGAATTACAACAGCAGTGTCTTGTACGTGCAAGTAGCAAAGACTGTGATAGATTAGTAGAAGACGAGATCTTTCTCTTAGTTATTTTTTTATCAAGATGGAGCATTTATTGCATTTCTACCACATCCAAGGTAGTTCTTCTTATATATTTTGAGAAAATAAAAATTGTCAAAGAATTTCGCCTCCTTGCCTAGTCTCTTTCTTCTGGATTACTTCCATTACGAAATGCCACAAAGAAGGAACTCAGAAGCAATCGACATATGATGGATTGATTTGACAGTAGAAAATACCGTCAAAATTGTATCCAGTGCACTTTTAATGCTCGCTGCAAATTTTGCATGCTAGAAACTTCGTCTCATCCATGTTTTAAACAAACACCCAAAAAAAGATAACTTTCTTCTTCTACTACAGTGGCATTCATTTAAGTAGAGTTCCATATTTCTACAATTTATATTGCTTAAGTAATTAATTCCTTATGTCAGTTTAGTTCTTGACTGAGGTTTTCACAAAAAACTAAATTCTTTGCAAGGTAAGGGGATTTTAACGGACTTTTGCATAAATTCAAATGAAATTTTAATTTGCCGTTATTCAGATATTGAACATACTATCAAAAGGCCAAGAACTATTCATCACAATCCAAAATGGTAAGTTTTTAACTGCTTCTCAAGCTTAAAACTTCAAATTCCGTCATACAACAACTCAAAAGACTCTTTTAGCCGCTAGTGGCGACACTCGTCCATGGATTCGCCTTTTCGGCGTGAGCACTCCTGCGCTCTTAAACATTTAAATAAAGTCAGCGCCCTCGGGCAAAAACTTCAAATATACGTAAAAGCATATTTTAAATGCTAAATGTCTATTCTATTCTGATGACCATGGCCAATGACTTACCGTACACAGATGAAAGTCAAACAAAGAAACCATAAAATCTTGTTTTGAGTTTGATGAACGAAAGCAATATTTCTGAGGCAGACAATTATTAAATTTATGTTATTATTAAGAAACCTGGCAAGATTTATTTAATCACTCAATTATTTTATGTTAATTCTTTCTGGATTTTATATCTTTTGATAATCTTCACGTTAATGCAAATCATATTAATTTTAAATAGCAAAACAAGCAGTATTTCAAGAATATGAAATGGCAACGCTAGAGTTCCACTGAGCCTGCTTTTCAGAAAAACCTTTGAAGCTGCGCATTGATAGGTGAAGTGCTAGTGAAAATTTTGTTGTTGTTGTGACTCATCTCACTTATCTGATAACACAATAAGCTTACGAAAGTTAACCTCGGCAAGAAGGCAAGATAGCGCCTGTCGCTGGCAAGAGTCTTGGGTGCCATACAGATGACAGTATGACTTTGCTCAGTTTCGTCCCCAATTAAGAAGGACAGCAAAACTAAGGGGGGGAAGGCTCCGAGGGTTTCCCATGCCTGTTCCCCTACCATCTCCTCTCGAAAGGACTTTTAGTTTACCGTATATTTTGAGTGCTTCCATACTCAACATTTGCAAACAATCATGCCTTCTCCGTGATTCGAACCAAGGCCCTTCGGTACGGCGGTTAGTACTGTGTCACTAACCACTATTCTGGTTGGATAACAGTGAAAATTTTTGGTTCGATTAGGTTATTTATATATGATAAAGGAAAGCTAGCTATCTGTCTAAGAGGAGGGATTCCTTCGTGGAGGATGTTTCGAGAAAAACTTGTTTGTAAAATCACGAAAACCAACCATGTAGCAGCCCCTTTGCCTGGTCCAAATCAGGTCGAACTACCAGTATTCATCGGTCACTCGGCCACTGGAGGAACCACTAATGAAAATTATTGGGTGAATATTTATCTGATAATAGTTTAGTGTTAAAAAAAAGAGACTCATATTTTAGGTGAGGCTTGTAGACATTACTTTAATTGTGTGATTGTAATCTTAAATACTTTTATTATTTGGAAATCTCGCAAACAGTGACAGAATTTCTTTGTTAATTTTGCTTTCTAATTGCAAATGTCTACCAGTATTTATAGATAAATCGTTAATTGAGTTTTATCTTAATGCATACTAAATGATGCTCATAATATACATTGTGTACACAAAAGTCTTTACCCAACTTTTATTTTCGCAGTTATTGATCGTGTGTATAAATAATACATACTTGCAATTACGGAAATATTTGAAATGACGCAAAGATTCGTGATTTTGTAATTTTAAAGTTAAAAGATTTAATTTTATATAAAACTAACTTTTCACAGTTTCCTCTGCTCCCTGCACTTAGAAAAATTTTGTACTCAATATAAAAAATAACACACAAAAAAAAATTTGATTGTCGTAGGGTAAAAATTAACTGAGATATCCAGTTTCAAAATCTGCGCTTTTGGACGCCATATTCGCTTTGCACTCAGGTGTCAGTTGATAAGTAAAGTACAAGTAGAATAATTAGAGGTTGATTTTGTTTCCGCTTAAATGTCATTTTGAATTATATTGTTTTGTGGTACGCTAATGTCTTTAACTAATAATTTTGTTACATTTGGTGCGCTGAAAAAATGTTCACACCAGCAATTTATAAGTTTACAAAATCTAAAAGTGCGTTCTCAGTATTCAACGTATCATGAAGATTTATTACTTTAAAATTATAATCTGTAATGTTAAAAATTTCACTAAAGTGGAAATATTTATTTATTTTTAATTAATGCAAAAAATATTATGAGTTGACTACGTGCCAACACAAAAGCCTGCGTGTATTTTGTTGAACATGAATTCTGTATAACCCCGTAAATAACATCGTCATTTAAAAAAAAAGAATTATAAGGTTTTTCTCCCGCCTTCTTAGCATGCCTTCGTGGTGTAATGGCCAACACGCGTGGCACATATTAACTAAAAAAGGTGGTGGATGATGACTCTCCACCCCCAGGATTTGGCGACTGAGTCCCCTAAACATGAATCGCCCTTTAAAAGAAAGAGTATATAAGATATTGCTCCTGCCTTCTTAGCATCCTTCGTGGTGTAGTGGTCAGCACACTCGGCGCGTATTCGAGAGGTCCGAGATTCGTATCTCGGCAAGGGCATTACTCATTTTTCCTGTCTCCTGCTTCTAAAAAAAAAAAAAAGGAAAATTCTTGTGACTCTACGGTATAAATCAATATTTTTCATAATATTTTAATAAAACGTACCCGTCACATAATCCCTTAACATAAGAAATCTTCTTTCAAACGGTATTTTATTTTTAAATTACATGTAAAGGCAAACATCTTCCTCTTCAATTTGGGGACGGGCCCCTGAATTTGATTCCTAATTTTAATATCAAATATGTAAGTCAATTTTTGTCGTATGGGAGTCAAACATTTGGGGTTTTACTTTTCATAACGAGTATAAAATTTTCCTAAATGTAAAAGTACTTGAGGAACTTGTAAAATGTTGGATTCAATACTTTATTCAAAATTATTATTATTACTATTATTAATTTTTGTTTAAAAACACGAAAATATGAATTTTGACGTTATAATGTATTTTATCCCTCCTTTCACCATGCCTTCGTTGTGCAACTGTAGAACACTCGGCGCGTATTCGATAGGTGCAGGTTCGAGTCCCGGCGAGAGCATTGCACATTTTTCACTTCTCTTTCTTCAACAAAAACAAACAAACAAAAAAAAAAAACTCTAGTGACCCCACAATGGCTCTCGAACTAAAAGGAGGTAAACAATAATTCGTCGCCACCAGGATTTGTGCGATTGTTTGCCCTAAACTCCAGTCCCCCGTTAAAAAGGGAGTATATAAGGAATTTTCTTCCTCCTTTCAGTATTTCTTCGTTGTGTAACCGTAGCAAACTCGGCGCATACTCAAAAGGTCCAAATTCGAGTCTCGGCGAGAGAAATTGCACATTTTTCATACCCCCTGCTTCAGGAAAAAAAAATAAAGACACGAAGTCATTTAAAGCATTTTTTGTAATTCGAAGCATCTGCTTTTGTTAAAAGATCCATTGCCAGAGAATTCAAATAACATGACTTTTATTCTCTTCCTCTGTTTTTTTTTCCTATTTGTTTGTTTTACATTCAGATGAATAATAGTAAACAAAATGCTCCATCTTGTATCACTGTACCAAAATCCGTTGCCAGTTCTAAAAGAATATTCCAAAGAAACAAAAGAACCCACCTTTTCGGTTTCCTCTCCTTCAAATCTCGAATGAAAATCTTTCCAGAAATGCTAAGGGAAAGGAGATATTACACTATCAAAATAAATAGATTTCATATATCACATAAAACACACGTAATCGAATATATGAAATAGTCTTAGTTCTCCTTTGCGTCATTTGTTTGACTCAGGTTTTCCCCATCACCATGAGAATTTAGCGCAAATAATTGATATGTGCAGTGCCGGAGGTATTAAAAAATCGTAATCTCACTGACCCTCATCAATCATCTTCTCTTTCTTCTTTTCTTTCCCCTTACATTCTTCTTAAAAGCTAAATTCCGTGTTACGTCATCTTTCTCAATTTTAAGAGGGTAAAAAGAACGCTTATAAATTTAGCTGTTTTGTTAAATGAAGTAGTTTCCAGATATAAAAAAATATTCGTTTACACACTCGAGAATGTTATGACGAAGCCATTTTCTTATTTATTACGAAGCCATAAATAAGTTTCAGGAAGAAGCTTGTATAGGGTTTCTGCTCTCATTATTTCAATCAACAACGAAGAAATATTCAAGTTTTTATATTTTGGCGTAAATACGGAAATTGTAAATAAATATTTAATTATATACCTGATATAGCATTCTTTTAATTGTGTAAACGAAGCCATAATAAATATGTTTCAGGAGGAAATTTGTGCAAAGTTTCTGTTCTCATTATTTCATTCAACTACAAAGAAATACTTCAGAGAAATGTTTCTTTGATTGATCAATAAATTATGAGAAAAATGTAAATAATAAATGTAAATATACAGGGTGTTATAAAGTCCCAGACCCATTTTGATGTTGAACAACTCATAAAATAATGAAGATACAAACAAACTTATGGCATTTATTGATGGAATAACTTTAATATTTTCCTTTTCAGGTTTGAATGTCTTTACTTTTGTAAATATCATCTGCGCGTGTGATTAATTTCAGATACTTTCATTTTCCAGTCTAAATATCTGTACTTTTCTAAATATCGTCATGGTTGGCATCGTTAGTGTGCGCATATGGGGATATGAAAATCCCCATGAATACCGTGAGGCACAAAGGGATTCCCCAAAGGTTAATGTGGGGTGTGGACTAATGCACGGTCTCATCTGTCGTATACTTAGACACGTTGGAAAACTTCGTATTTCCACAACTAGAAGAGCTTCAGCCACATGTCTTTTTGCAACAACATGGTGCACCACCTCATTGGGGTACCATCGTTCGTAGGTCTTTGAATGACCATTTTACAGGAAGATGGATAGGGCGAGGAGGTCCAATTCCTTGGCCACCCAGATCACCTGATATAACGCCGCTGGACTTTTTCCTTTGGGGATTTGTAAAGGACAACGTTTACAGGAGGAAAGTGTCGAACATGGATGACCTAAAAGCCAGAATGACAACCGCAGTAGCCTCTGTGGATGCCGACATGCTTGCCGATACCTGGCGTGAAATTGAATATCGACTTGATATTCTCCGTGCGACGAAGGGGGCACACGTGGAAGTTCATTGACAAGGGTCATGAAACTTTTTGAGTCTATCTAACCATTTATGTTATTAATTTTAATCTATCTGTATTATTTTATGAGTTATTAAACATCAAAAATGGTCCGGGACTTTATAAACACCCTGTATATTTTGTATAGTTCTGAATTACGTTAGACCTCGAAACTCTTTGTTTTTTTCTAAATGTATTTTAATAGGAATACCGCCTTTGAAAGAAACAGTTTTGTTAAAAAATAGCATGATTTTAATGTAAAAATACAAAATGGTGCAAAATAATCCACATAATTATGGCCTAACGCGAATTTGAACATAAAAAACATAAAATTCCAAGTAAAGTGAAAGACGCATTCAATATATTTCGGAATATTAGCCGAGAGTTAAGATTTTGTTCCTAACTTTCAGTCAAAATTGAAAACATAGAATATTATGCCAATTAATTTTAAAATGAAATTTTAAATCTAGCTGTATATATATCGCCGAAAGTCCGTTGCTTAACTTAGCTAAAGCTTTTAGACGAGTGTCGTAAATTGGTGCTTCAGGCGTGCGATTTCTAGTATACTTGTTGTTGTGACATATCTCACTTGTCTGACAATAACATCATAACAAGTCCACGAAATTCATGGTGGCAAGAAGTGCAAGATTGCGCATGTCGTTGGCAAGAGCCTTGAGCACCATCTGTACGACGTTCCTCAGTTCCGCCCCCAATTCTGATGGAGAGCTCCCAAGGGGCGGGTCTGCGATTCTCTAATCCCTCTTCCCTTACCAGCAACCTGATGACTTTCGGCTCGCCGCATATTTAGAGTGACCCCATGACGCACATACATCCATTTACAAACATCCATGTCTTCTTCGGGATTCAAACCTGGGTCCTTCGGTACGGCAGTCAGCATTGCTAACCACTATTCCGATTGGGTGGCCTAGTATGCTTTAAAGTGGCATTAGTAATGCAATAATGCTGGTGCTAAGCCTCAGCTTATTGAAGGCGTATGCCTAGTTAATTTTTGTTGTAAAATACTGTATTATATACGTAAATAAATTATACGAGTGTGCCAACACCAAATGTGAAGATTCGCTAGATTACTATTTCGAACTGAATCACTCTACAGTGTCGTACTTACAACTAAAAATTTTGGGATTAGTACCGTTTCAGAGCTATCAATAGCATTAACCTGTTCCCATAACAGATCGTTTATAAATGGATAAGCCTTTTTGCACAAGTCTTTCTACGTTGTTGGTTTTTATGGCATGCACTGCATTCAGTCTTAACTGTAAAAGGTATTTTATCTTCCCTCCCGCATGCTTTCATGGAGTAATCGGAAACTTACTCGATGCGTGCCAGATGTCCAGGGTTCGAGGACACTGCACAGTTTTAACATCTGTTTCTTCAAAAAAAAAAAAAATAAATAAATAAAAACTTAATGACTATAAAAACCTGCATATTTTTTTAATCTTCTGGAATAAGCCTGCAGGGAGCATTCTCTGTCGCCTATTAAATACATTTTTAAGCTATTAAAATTCTCGACGTCATTTAGAAATTTGTTATCGTGAATAGTAGTTTTTAACTGTGCCCAGATATCTGGACACTTGCGTAATTCAGCATCATGTTTTTCAATGATTGTATAAGGTATTTTCTGCCTCTTTTCTGCATGCCTTCGTGTGGTATAACGGTAGCACATCGGCGCGTACTCGAGAGGTCCAGGTTCGAACCTCGGCAAGGGCATGGCGCATTTTTCACATATCCTGCTTTAAAAAATAATCTAATGACTCTGCAACTGAAAACGTAGAAATTTAACTTGAGTTAAAGCATTCGAAACCGATTTCGTCGAGTTAGAAAGCACAGAATCATTCTGATGTGGTTTTCGAAGATATCTGTTTATGAATATTTTGCAAATTACTAAATATTGTTTCTAATTTTTCATTTAGAAATTCTCGTTTTTATTATTATTTATTTTGTTTACTGAGCTATTATTTTAGTACTTTCATTATACTATTATTATTATTCATTATTTTCATTATATCTTCATTCATTATTATATTAATTGGAATATTGATTATTGATAATAACTATTTTTATTTGTATAGAATATAATCCAGGATTCCAGGATCGAAAGTAATTCATCCAGGATTAATTAATCATTCGCTTCAGGATTCAAACATTAATTCATCATTGCTAAATACATGCTTCAAAAACGTCAATTTAAGGGCAAACGATTATCTTCGCAGATGGAACTTATTTCTTCTTAATAAGATACGTTAACAAAATTGTTGTTTTTCGTGTAAAAGCAGTCTATGAACGATGCATGAGAAGCCATTGAAATCGAAAAAAATCATTGTATGATGTGGTTCATGGTAATGTGGCATTCATCAGACCATTTTGGTTTCTAAAACAAGGGAAGAGATGCAGTTACAGAGAGGTCAACGATATCGATTGATGATAAATTTCTTCTGGCCAAATTTGGAAGAGGTGCCACATGTCCCATTGCCAACGCGACTATCGACGTATTGCAAAAACATGTCTGGTGAAAGCATAACTTCACGAAATTCAACTCTTAACTGGCCTCCCAGAAGTTGTGACTTAATGCGTTTAGATTATATTTTGTGGAGTTATTTGAAATCAATTGTTAACGCAAACAAAGCAGGAACCCTTGAAGCGTTAAGAATAAACATCGAACGCTGCATTCGTGACATTAGGCTCGTGTTATTGCATACTGTCGTCGATAACTGGGTGTCATCGACAACATCGAATTCGCTCTTGCGCACGAAGTCGAAATGGACACTTAAATATTGTTTTATTCAAAATATTATGTCATAACTTGTATTTCAAAATAATATAGAATTGTGTTTGCATCTGAAATGGTTCTTAGTTTATACTTTCTCTTAAATCCCTATGATTCCCATTAAGGTGACCTTTTATTACTTTGGGTTTCAACTGCAGTAAATAATCTGGAACTTTTACAAGATTTTTTTTCCGCAGTTTCAAAGAACGATAAAATTCTTCAATTATGAACTGGTTTGGTTTGGTGGGGTTTTCTTTGCCAGCCTATGCCAAACAGATGGTAAAATATATAAAAAAAATATGTGGACTCCAAATTTAATATAAAAGCATACAATGATGAATAAAACCCAATTCAATAATATGCAGCAGTAAAAACAGGAAATAATAAAATATCTTCATTTCTCTTGGCCCGGAGCTTTAACCCTCTGAGCGTTACGGGTTTAGCTCTGAAATTTCAAAGTTCCTCAAAATGTCATGAATAAGTGTTATTTTCTTGATTTTAATTAAAAAATGACTCTCTCATTTTGTACCTTGATTTCTTTTCTTCCAATATAAATCCAAACCGAAATCAGACACATTAAAAAATAGCAGAAATTTTCATGTGTGATAAATGTGTGATAAACATAGAAGACAGCCTTCTATACGGAATAATCCGGCCGTAACGCTGAGAGGGGGCGGACCTAAACCGTCCAGAGAGGTTAGATCCTACTATGGGCAGAAGCGGTGGTCCCTATTACGGTGGCATCCAATAGGTGGTCCACATTTTCCTTCTATGACGGAATGGACAAATACATCCATGCCTTTTCCGGGATTCGAACCCCGGCCCTTTGGTATTGGAGTCGGCTTCCTTAACCACTATATACCGTCTGGGCGGCAAAACTAAAGGTTATCACTTTTGCTTAACAGTGTTTTGAATGGAGCTAAACGCGGTGTTATCTAGGAGGCGGATGGCAACGATAATAGTGATGGAATGGAGGCCAATATTCATCTGGTCTTGTCCCAATCAATTTCGGGAGATTTCAGGATTTTTGCCAAAAAAAACTGTTTTATTTATATCACGAATCATTATATATATATATATATTGCTGTGTGCGGATTGGTTTGTAATAGACTGAATCCACAAGTCCGATAAAAAGCTAATAAAATTTATTCTAATCACAAGAAATATAACAAAACGCTGGACTACTCCTCAAAGATATTTGTACAAGATCATAATATCTCGCAATATAATCAGTAGCTATATTTTAAACTACTAAAACAGAACGCAAGCAAAAACGGCAGAAAAAGCTAATCCAATCGTAAAATTACAGCAGCTAGGTAAGCAACAACAGCTCGCTTAAAGAACTACTAAGCCGAGATGTTTAAATAAGCCGCGCGAGAGAGTTCTAGCAATTTCTGGAAAGCTAAAAGGGTAGAATTACGGTTACAGCTAAACACTAGTCAAATACATTTATTCAAATTAAATATCAATTACAGAGATAAACTTTTATTCAATGTTAAATGCACGTGCTCTGGTGTTTATACTTTTCCGGCTTAGCTTTCTCTTAAAATTTGTCACGCGTTGCATTGTACGGGAAAATAAAACAATTTTAATTATAATGCTATTAAAAATATCTAACTAAATACAAGATTCGTAACTATATATATACATACGGTGTTTCAGCAAATTATTTACGAACTTTCAACTTTCAGGAGAGATAGAGTACATCTAGACGATGTAAAATCACATAGAAATGTATGGTCGAAGAGCTTTTCTGGTGCGGTAGTGACAACACAAGACACAAGAAAGGAAGAACATAAAGAGGGGGAGGAAATATGTTATGCTTAGTACAGCAGAAATCAAGAAATGAGGACAACAATAGACAACGACCATAATCAAAGAAGTTGTTCGAAATTATGACCCCGAAGCCTGATGCAGGCCTCACATCTCTAGCACATGAAAGATTTGATGTCCTTGAAAGTATTGGGCATGTCCCAGACTTCCCCAGCAGCTGCCAAGATGCGAGCAATAGGTTTCTCAGTACTACTAACAGAGGTTTTGTAAACCAACGTCTTGACGTATCCCCAGAGGAAGTAGTCAATACAAATGAGGTCTGGCAATCTTTCTGCCAATGTTGAAGTGACGTATCGAACTTAATTTCCAACACCTTCTTTGATGATGATCGTCTGTTTTTGTTCTTATTTCTTGGTTCCACTGTACTAAGCATAACAAACATATATTCTTTCCTTGTTCTTGTCTTTCCTTTCTTGTGTTTTGTGTCCTTACTACGCAGCAGGAAAACATTTCCGATCATTCATTGTTATGTGTTTCTCATCTGCTAGGTGTAATCTAGCTCTCCTGAAAGTTTGTAACGGATTTACTGATACACCCTGTATATAAATATAATCCTGAACTTGAGCTGAAAAGGATTGAATTATTATATATATGTGTGTAGGATATAACAAAATACGATAGCTGCTTAAAAAAAATATAGGCGATCTCAAAATGAACATTCTAAATTTGGTGCTCTCCCCTAAATTCATCTACTCTCCCTAATTCGAGATCTTTCTACTTTATGTAACGCTACTAACTAACCAATTATAGATTCTCTGTACTTGTACATCAAACTTGGTATAAATACCCCTGGCAATTAAGTACGTCATTCTTTTAATAGCTTCTACCTTGCTTATATCTCCTCGCTTTGCTTCCCCGTGTAAAATACCTGATTCTTAATTTTAAGAATCAATGTACATAGCAATTTATTATATTTCGTTATGACAGAATCATAGAAATATACCGAATTTAATTTGATTGGATAAATATCCACTGTGGTGATATTATATGTGCGGAAACAAAGTCTGGAAACGCTTCAAGTTCTTGTTTTGTTATCTTCATGTTTACGCTGTCACCCTCAGCCACGACGACTGCAAGATAATTCTTCTTCTTGAATTATTACACACACACATATATACATATATATATACTATATGTGTAATAATATATTAGTGTGTATATAAACATTAATACTTTTAAAGACAATATATATATATAGAGAGAGAGAGATTTAACATTTGCTTGTTCGGCCAATTTGGTCTTCACCTTCAAACATTATTTACGTGACTCAGCACTTTACTGGACACCATTTTGTTGAAGAGCTTCCAATCTCGACATTCAAAGATTGTCCCCCTGTGTATCCCCCTACCTTTCTGCCCAGATGTCCACACTGGCCGTAGCGCCTCATTGGTTCACATAATGACGTTTTAACCCCCTCTTCTAACTTAAACCTTATTGATTTTCAAATTCTTTTCTGGTTGCTTCCCATTTTAGAATTCCTATTCTGGCAAGCACTCTTCAGTTTTTTACGCTTTTAATTTTAAGCTGCTGCTTTGGGTACAGCTATGTTCAATTTCTTTCTCTTTGTTCTGCAATAGGTCTTAACAAGCAGCTTGTGTTTTATTTTGTTTTATTTATTGTTTTTGTTAACTAAGTCTAATTTTTCTAGCTCATTGGGATCTCCCTTAAAATTAATGTAAATTTTGACTCATGCCTAATTGGCTACTTTTGTTTATTTGTACATTAGCTTTACGAAGATTTTGTAAAGGTTATTCTGTAGTACTTTTATTTGTTTTAAATTTTGTGGCAGGCGCGTCGGGAAAAGGAACGATAAGAATCGAGACCTACGGTTTTATGCAGATTATTATCTATTTTTAGCTATTAAAGTTTTTTCGTTTTTGTCTCTATTATTGTCGCTTGACGAAACGCCTAATGGAGTTTAGCTATACACGAGCTGATGCACTTTTTCCTTGACAAGTCCGCAACAAGCTCGACGTAGGCTAAATTGTCATTTACTGCCATTCTTCGTAATTTTTCTGGTGTTTTATTTTAATTTTAATTTTGATTGTGCTTTAAATGTTTTTTCACGTGTTAAAAAAATTTTAAATGTTGAATTTCTTGAATACCAACGTTTAGTTTTTAGTTTTTTGCGTTATTTTCCGTTTGAGTAATTAATTTTGTTAAAGTTTTTTAAACTCTGGGACGTAGGTATCGAATTTACTTTTAGGCGATTGCCTTTAGAACTTTTCTCTTCTTGCTAGAAACTTGAACGTCTAATTTACTTTTAGGCAATTGCTTTTAGAATTTTCCTCCCTTTGCTTGCCTTTAATTTTAATTTTGCAGCTCAATGCGCAAAATTCTTGACCAAAAGGTCTCTTAATTCGTATGCTACTTTCTATAATATATATATATATATATATATATTATATCGTTTTAAAAGTATTAATGTTTATATACACACTAATTATCTATAACTCTGTTATCCATACTTCTGTTTTATCATTAAGTTAATTAGTTATGAGTTTTATTAAAATATTTTTATGAGTACTTATAGTTTCGTGTTTATTAACCAATTTTTCTGTTATTTTTGGTCTTACTGACAGTTTTACTTTTGTCGGCGCCCACCAGGATGCAAACTAGTCAAAGTACACAGTAAAAAGTTCTTAAACTTAGGAAAGAGCTTTTGGTAATAACCACTGATCAACTTGCTCATCTATTTGAATAGGTTTTAGCTTTGGTAGCCGAAATAACTGGCGTAAATTGAGAGCCTGAGTCAAACTCCGCGGGCGTATTGCCAAACCCTGCAGGCGTATTTTGTAAATCTGGTATTTTAATACCTAAAGCTTAATTCAATTTTGTTTCTGTTATTTCCGAAAATTTTGGAGAACGTGCTTATTGTTACATAGTTTGCAGGTTGTTTGTAGGCTTAAAAACTCACAAATAGTTTACTTCAAACCTTCTTCTGAGTTGGGGTTACATAACTGAAAGATTGAGACTTATGCCTAACTTCATGCAGTCAGAAATTAACATTTAAAAGGGATTAAGTTCGGTACTATTTTTTAAATATAAATGCATATTGGTTTTCAAAAGCTAATTACCAATTATCTCAAATATATCTCATGTGAAATTAATGCCTATTTGTTTTTAATTCAGTTATTTGTCTGTTTTCATAAGGCTTGATTTGAAGAAATCTCACTGATTCAAAATACAATATATCTTTAAACTGTATATCTTTTTTTTTCATCTCTACACATAACAAAAGAAAGAATCTGTGTGTGTGTATGTGTGTCTTTCGTTCGTGCTGCGGGTAAGCTAATAGACCCAGGGCTACGAAATTTGGTACATACGTGCATCTAGACAAGAGCCAGTGCACCTCGAAGCGATGTTTTCGAAATTCGAATCAGAGTATTTTTTATTTTATGTTTTTTGACGAAATCGCGTAATTTTGAGACATAATGGGCTATAGGAAAGCGAGATATTACTCTATACATTTCATTTTTACATCGATTAAATACGCATTTATTTAGCAAAGTGAGCTTAACACCTTTGCAACGGAATGTTTTTTAAAGTTTATTTTAAAAAATGTACTGTTTATTTTACTATCATTTTTAGACACGTTATACTTTAATAATTCTTACGACTCCTTTTACAAAAAGAATTTTGGAAAAATAATAATATTTTGTATTTTTTAAAAATTTTTTAAATGAAGCTTCCGAATACACTTCTCAAATCTCACATATTTTAAAATATGGTTTTGGCAATAATTTTTCATTCTTATCGTTGTTGATAGATTTTTGATGAAATCGCATTATTTTGAATAGTTTCATTCTTTTAGAAATGTGGGATACGCAACGTTTTTCATCGTATGTCTTATGTCACGTTTTTTAAGAAATCGAAAAGTTTAAGAAATTGAAAATTTGTTTCTTTTTGCAAAGGTAAATTGTTTAATTAATTTATTAGGATAATTAATAATTATTAAATAATTAAGGGATATTGCTTATTTCATCGTAATGTTTTTATATTATGTTTTAATTATATATAATTTTAATTATAAAAAAAGTTTTGCTAAAACATTTAATATTGAATACAATAAATTAACTCGCTGTAACACTTTATAAAATGCATGCTTTAAATTATCCTATGTCTGAAACGAAGCTCAAAGACTTTGCTTTACAAGTTAAATGGCTGCGATATGACTGCTGACACATTTTCTCAGAAGATTATTTAAAGTATCATAACATTTCAAAATTTTAGAAAAGAATCACTCAAACTATCAAGTAAGAAAATGTTTAAAAAATTTTGACTCATGACAAATGGCATGCAGTTATTTATATTATTGTAGAATTTTTATATAATGTTTTATATAGTTATGGTGGTGGTTAAGAAGGGGGATATAAATTATGTTTTATCAAATGTTTACTACACATCTCATGCAATCAGTTTGCTAAAAATTCAAGATGTATATGTTTTTCTGGTAATACATCAAGATCATATGCAAGGGAGAGTTTTATTCTTAACAAAGAAAAATAGTTGGAAGAACTTACGGGGCTATCGATCCCAGGTGTGTCTTTTAGACATTTTTCCGGTACGTTTAAAAGACAGACGAAGGCAGGCCGCATAGCGGCTAAACTTTAATATAGTATGTGTTTTAACTTTATGAAAAATCTGTAAATTTTGGAAATAAAATATCATAAAAATAATGTGGAATAAACACATATCAAAAACTAAAAATTTTCATATATTTGAACAATACGCATTTAGTAATATGTTAAATTTGCCAGTTTCTTAAATTACATAAGTACTTCTGTATCTATACAGTTGGTTCAAAGCTGTCAGTTAAAAACGGAAAATAGTTTAGGCTTTGATTTACAAATATGAAACTGAACGACAATCATATTTCTTCCTGGACGAAAAACACTCTTAATGATCGACGACTGGGGCTTGAAAGAACCCAAATGCAATAACAAAGATCCCAAATGATTACTTACTGTAATTATATAGGTGCAACTAATTATATTAAATGCAGCTTATAATCTACTGTTTCAGATAAAACTGAGGATATGGGCAAGAGTTTCCGACATTAAACCTAAGTGCTGCTAGTCAAATGTCAGAGTGATACAGTACTGTACGGTTTTATCTAAATAATCAATTAGATTCATGTTAATTCTTTTCTTTTTTTCCTGATTCCTCGTTGGACTTCACCAGAATGCAAATTAAGCAGAGTTTAAATATAGCTTTTATGTAACTACCCCACATTGATAAAGAATATATACTGTTTGTGTAGTGTTTAGGTCAAAATCCTTCCATGCTTTTCCAGCCTGTTACAGACTATGTTGCTCGCAGATTTAGTGAACGAAAATATTGGTTGTTTAATAAATAGATCGTTAAGATTTAGAAGTAGGTTAATGAGAGATAATTAGAACGCGTTCTCAAGCTGAAAAGTAAAATATATTTTAAAAGCGGAATACAGATCTTAAGGAAATTTATAATCTCCCTTCAAGTATAAATAAATAAATTAACAATATTAATGAAAATTATTTTCGAAATGCTTTTGATATCAATCTAATCAAAGAAGGGTTCGACACTAAAGATTTCAAAAATTAAAAAATTCAAAACATTAAAACAGATCACAAAATGTTTAATTGCAAATTTAATCTTGGTATACAGAACCCAATTAAATACCTGTAACTGTTTCAAACTATGTTAAAAGATAAACAGTCTTGAAATTTATTCCCAAAAATTCAGGATTCATGACTGAAACTATATATTTAAAATGAGCTTTTCAAAATTACAGTTCCAAACGCAAGGGAAAGGCTTAGTTTGACATCTTTCCATTATTAATAACACCGCGGAAAGAGTTTTGCGTCTTTTAATAAAGAAAAGTTACTTATTCAAAATGGAAATATGCCTTTTTTTCTACTATGAGATTAGCGCACGAGCTTGTTCCCGAAAGTGAAATGCAAAATGCCATTTCGCTAGGATCAGAAACTTGCATATTAAAATTTAAAATACTTTTTCATAATAAAAAAGCAGCAATTTAGTTATCTCCTAAATAATCATAAGAAGATATTGAACAAATAGTGAAAGCATTTATTTATTTATTTATTAAACTTGGAAAAGGAGATAAAAATGCATGAATATTTTCTAGTAACTTTCTAAAGGCATTAAATAAAATTTTGGAGCATGAAACGTTTTCATCGGGATTTGAACTCGAAACCTTCCGATTGCTAGCCGGAAGTCTTTTCAGTTACACCACAAAGAAGAGTGAGAACCTTACAACCTGTTTCCAATTTTCAACTATTGCTTGTGTTTTAGAGGGATGATCTGAAACTGAAATTGCTCGCCGGCCGTATACAGGATCTAAAAGCAGCTGATGTACCAGAATTTTTTTTAAAACAATTAAAATTTTTTTGCTAACAAAACAAACAATATTTAAAATTTTGCTTACTACAATTTTTTCAAAACATGCATAAAAATAATAATAATAAAGTGAGGAAATTCAAAATTACATTTATTTTCTATCTAAAACCTAAAATTTGTTTCCTGCGCGTCATTTTTTTCTTTACGCTTTGTAATTCTAATATATTAACAGTTAATTTTCAGACTCACAGTTATTTAAAGTAGCTCTAAAATGTTTAATTAATCATAAAATAACTTGGTCAAATTTAAATTGAAAGAAATTATAAAAATTTTCTTGAATTTTCAGATAAAATTTTCCACAAATAACAGCACTTGAGAATGAATAATGACAACTTAGTCTCTTTTTTACTCGTTAAATTTTTTCCGAAGCATAAATAAAAACACATATTTTTGTATGCAAATAATTATGAACTTCTTCTATTTCTTACTACAGCTTTACATGGTACGGCGTTTTGATTTTGATAAAGCCTTTAAGAAATATTTCTAGTGATTAACGTTATAGCGGATTGTAAATGTACCTAGCTTAGTCGGGTTTTTCTTTATTAATACTCAACTAAGAATAAATCTTATTTGCGTCTAAATATATTTCGGAACAAAGAGATTATTCTTATTGCTAAAATTCGGAACTAAATTCATTTATTTAATGAAGAGTACAAATAGAGTTTATTTTCATAACGGGCTGTAGATGTACACTGCCCAAAGAAAAAAAAATGCCACAATTTTATATCTCTCATTCTACGAGCCGATTGACGAAATTCAAATTGTGTTTTTCATGTTTCGAAAGCTCGATTTAGGATATGGATTTGATTTATATATAGCATTGCTCCAACGTAGGTATTTTGACACAAAATTAGGCTTTCTCTGAAACAACATGTAATTTTTTTCATATTTCGACTCTACGACTCAAATTTTGCCTAGATATGAAATTTTGTAATTTTTGGTGGGAAAATTTTTGGGGAAATTTAAAAGTTTATCTTAGCGCAATTTTTCTAGTTTTCACCAAGAATAATTCACTTGGCGAACTTCTTAATTTATAGCAACCTATTTTCCTTACTTGTTTTCCTTTGTACACGAGCGGAAAAACGTTATGCTTTCAAATAATTTTGACGAAGTGCGTAAATCACATTTGGCGTTATTATCGCTTATAACAAGTATGTCAAATTTCAAAACGTGCCAGTATGTAAATTCACGTATATCTTAGGAAATTTTGAATAAAATCTCTCATTTTTTGTAGGTATGCTTATAACTACATCTACTTCAAAGTGATGGTAAAAATGTTATAGGTTATAATTCAAAAACGTTTTCAAAAAATTTTTAAAAAATATTTAAAAATACAAATTTAAAAATAAATCATAAAAATGCGCGAATTATATTTGGATTAAGCCTAAATTTCGAGTTCTGGAAAAAGGAATCAAGTAAGTTTAATAAAAAAAAAAGAGATATTAATAACTATATATCAAATTCAATTAACATTGAGGAGATAAAATTTTGAGAGCTGAGTCTTTAAAAACTACTCCTGCGTATTAAACAACAAAGAGTTTATTCTTATTACAAACATTCGCAATTACCTATATTTATTTATTGACGAGTACGAATAAAAGCTAATAAGACCTGTATCTCTAAATATTTGTAAAAGATTTATATTACATTGTAAATTTGTTAGCTCCATTTTTATATTTTCTGATACTTTATTCATGTTAGTTTTGATGAAAATGAAAACAATATAAACTGACCTTTAAATAATTTAAATCTTTAAATCTTTGTAACATTATATTTGCAACAAATTCATAATTGAAATGTCTCCTTGAGTCGCATATAATTGCTTCGGTGGCCTCATGCGGACCGCATTCCGCCAGTTTGAGATGCTGTTTTAGTGTCGTAGCTTTGCGTTACATCTAATTGGCTATCAAAATTAAAATACCAATAAAGGTCTCATTTTATATTTTATTTGCTTTATACAATAAAACGTTAATTACCACAAAAAGTACTTATAAAAGGAGAAAGCACTCTGCGAGCTTATTCAAGTATATATTCAATAGCATTCACACTATTTCTGAAAAGAACATTCTTCACACTAACAACGAATATAAGAAAATTATCTTCTGAAAGATAAATTAATTTTACCTGTTGGTTATCCCGTTCCTTAAAGACATCCATCACATGCTGTTGAAAAAGTGTCTTTAAAGTGAAGTCATGATTCTCCAAGTAAGCAAACATTTTATTGTATTCTCCAATTTAGAACAACCCTGTGTTCTGTCAAGCGGCATTTTCTTAATTACTTTGTTTTCAGATCATTAATTACCCTTGTCAAGACAAGAAAATATTCAATTAAAACTTCACGTCGATAAGTCAGATTTTGAAGAAAATGGGCATTTTCCAGACCATATGTACTTAAAACGATCTACCATGTGTAGATTTCTTTATCACGGAGGAACTAAATTACATGAAAAACAGTGATATAAAATAAAAGTTCAGTGATATACATGATGGCTCATGAAAAAGTAACCAGCCAGCGGTGATGATATGACAAGATGGACACCGTCTTTCTGACGTGATGAACGCACAAAAAAAATCTGAAAACTTTCAGATTTTGTACTACGCCCGAAGGGATTTTTTTTAAAAAGTTTTGTATGTTAACTTTATTTACAAAATATCATGCTCATGCATATCCTTAGAATTTCTGATACACAGTCTCGCGCGCTGGTGATAAAAATATTTTTGTTTCGTACAGTGTTGCCATTGCTCGGTTTGAAATCGTTGAGTTTGTTAATCCAAAATTCGTTAATGTTTTCCAAAATATGAAATAGATAATAAAAGAAATTCAAAATCCAAAATTCGGGCTTCCAGATGCCCACGTTTGGGTGGAGGATTACGTTATCCAAAATTTGATGGTTCTAGGTACCGTCATTTTCTCACAATGCGAGAAACATAAACATTCATGCAGATTCTTCAATATTTAATTACTTTAAATATAATACAAGAAGATAATATGTGGGGGCAACAATTTAAAAAGTGATACGTTGTTTATACTGAACCGGTGCAAAATGCCGTTTCGAGACTAATAGACCTTCTGGGCTAACACTCCTTTGGACTGAAAATAATTACAATTTGCCATAAAATATTTCTAAATGCGTATAAAATAAAACACTTCGTTGGCGAAAAGAAAAGAACTCACAAGGCTTCTTACCGAGTCAATATGGTGGGTGTTCCAATACCTTACATCGCCGAGTCGCACATGACCCATAGCAAAACTCACATCCTGAAACCATACATTTTCGTGAAGGATGAAACATTTATCACCAACAAGAGACGTGGCATTTTTGTTGGACACAAATGATGTCTTAGATGACGACTGCCAGTTTCCTCAATGACAACATTGATAGGGTACTGGTCTTCACCTCTTAGGAGGTATCACCGGGAAGTGGCTCTCACCTCAACCTGATCCAACCTGACGACCTCATTACGAGCAACGCCTGCCTGATCAGAGCGCCCACTACCAGACACTGCTTTTCGAGAGATAGCCCTGTACCACCAAGACTGCTCAAGTCCCCATATTGAGAAGCCAACCACAGCTCGGTGGCGGGCCCGTTAGCCGCCCTCCCTTCGGAGAACATTGCTGCCCTTCCACCACGCCGAGGTGGACCCTCAGAGAGGTCCTCAATGACAACACATGGCATTTGCTTCTATGGATCTCCTAAGAGGATGGCGATGGTGCTTGTTGGAAAAAACACCATATTCACTTGATGTGAGTGTCTGTGAGTATGATCTGATCTCCAAAATGAAACAATTACTGTGAAGAATTTATGGCAGCTGTAGAGAGAAGATAGCTGTGCTAAAGCACAGGTAGCAAGTTACCTGTGCTATCCGTAGCTGCCATGAATCCTTCACAGTGATTGTCAGGGCAATCTCTGTTGGACCTTGGCAGAAGCGCTGATAATATGCAATGCCTTCCCGTGACTGAGCAGAAGGTTGGAGACATCGCAGGTAATTATACTGAGGTTGGTATTCAATTCTTTTCAGAACTATCAAACGTATTGACATTATTTTTATGCCTTACAATGTTACCCTGTATTCGACACAGTTACTCGAAAACATTCGTTTCCATCTAAATTATAATTATTAACGAGCAAATTTAATTTTACTGGGGATACAGCAAAAAATCCATTTTTTATGAGAACACTGAACTACCCAGAAGCGACTAAAGGGAATACGTTTTATTAATACTTTACTATGTAAAAGTAAGAAAAATTAGCAGCGAAAAAGAATGCATAATACTTGAAATCATATTATATTGCGGTATTTAAGCTTAAAATGTTTTTATTAAAGAAATGTTATACTAATTTATTTATTTCATTTCTGACTCCTTTCACCATGAGGCTTCCTTATTCCAGATTTATTGCAAGAGTGGTGAGACGTTTTAGTGTAAAATTTTACGAAAGATTTACGAATAGAATATGAGGGTTTGGCCTGGGTTCTGCTGCCTACCAACTGAAGAAAGATTGCTGATTACGCTAACGCTGGTCTTGCTGGAATACTTTCCGCTGCGGGTAGACTCTATCTAAGTAAGCTTGTAAGATAGTAAAGTAAGTAAATAGATTAAATTGATCACTTTATAACCATTTTTGGAAAGGATGCTTTTTGTTGAAACTGGGTCCAGGTTAGCCGGTAACTTGATGTTTGCATATTTTGATTTAAACATTCACAAGTGGTGAGTAATAATAAACTTGAAGTGTTTTAATTCCGTATTGTTTGTTTGGTGTTTAGATAATCTGATGGTGATATTTCACTGCGCAGGTCAAAGGTAGCACATTATTTTTATGGTAAATGACTAAATACTTTATTTGGAATCCACGCCAGATGTTACAATCTAACGTTTAATCTTAATTTTTAAATATTTGGCTCGGTTTTTGCCTAAGTAGTTCGGTTCCCATTTCCTTCTAAATTTAAAACTGTACCTCTTAATGCTTTCTATTTTTATAGACTTTTTTGTTTTGCCTTTTATACTAAATAAAAATTAGAACAGACCTTTATTTTTCTAAATTCAGTAAAGAAACTAAAGTTATAATACAAATTTAAACATTAGAAATCAATTCATATTACTGCACTGAGCTAGCATTGTAGGGGTTTCCTTATTTTGCATTAAAAATTTATTTTAAGTTTGGTACCTTTCCAGAACTCCTCAACTTCCCCTCCCATTTTCTCGCCAGGATGTAAATTTAAAGTTAAGTGATGTGAATATTTAAAGGGGTAAATCTCTGAGTTTATTCAGAGCGTGTTTTCGCTAGCCAGCGCACGTTTCGTTGATGTCTCGCTGTTACTCTCATAAGCCTTTTGGCCATTTCGGGTTATTATCACGCCTGTTAGCTTTTTGAGAGTCAACCTGTTAGTTGTAATTTAACGTGCTAATCCAGAACTATTCTATTTTAGATTTGAATTGATTTACATTTTACGTTTAAGTTTCACAGCTAGTTGACATTGTTTTTGTAAAGCATGAAGATCGTACATTTCTATTCTCATTTTAAATTAATAAAGAGTTATTTTTACTCTTCTTCTGTGTTGGTAATTTATTCACGTCTGTGCGAGAATTCGCCAAGTTCATCGTAGGATCTAATTTAGTTTATGTGGAATAATAAAGGCAGATATTACAACATTAAGCATTAAATGATATAAAAAAAGAAAATCTGAAAGCTTTCACATTTTAAATTAAGTCCAAAGGAGCGTTTTTTTAACATTTTGTGCGTTACCTTTATTTATTAAATAGCCTATTCTTCGCTCTTAAACCATAAAATTCAGTTAAAGAGCAATATCGCAAAATAATTTTAAACTGAGCATAGCTTTAGAATTTCCTATACACAGTCTCACGCGCTGGAGATAAAAATGTTTTTTTTTCTGTACAACGTTGCCATTGCGCTCTTTGAAATCATTGAGTTTGTTAATCAAAAATTCGTTAAAGTTTCGCAAAATGTGAAATCGATAATAAAACAAATTCCAAATTTCAAATTTGAGTTTCCAGATGCCCATATTCGCAGCAGGATTACGTCATTCAAAATTCGATGGCTCTAGGTACAGTCGTTTTATCACAATGCGAGAAACATACATACATTTATGCACATTCTTCATTACTTAATTTCTTTAAAGATAATACAGGGCTGCAATATTTGGTGGCAACAGTTTGAAAAGTGAACCGAAATTTAATATTTCCGATGCAAAATCGCGAAACGAAAACAATAGTTCTTCAGGGACAAAGGCCCCTTTGGACCAAAAAATTAAAAGTGTTGTAGACACCACATGATATTCTTGGACGACTTATTAAATATTCGCTTTAGAACAAATTTTTGTTAGAGACTTGCACGACCTATTATTGATAGTTGTCAGACAGTTGTAGTTAGATAGTTAGATATACAAATACTGTTAGATAGTTTTGCGACCTATTTAATTTTCTTTTTAGAACAAATGGGTAGATATTTACAACTATAGACTGATATTAAATCTTATTAGAAATTTAACATCAATTTGTTGGTTTTTATTTATATTTATTTATTGTCAGACTAACTATAAACATACATAAACTTTTATTATATGTAGTTACATTTCATATAATTTCATGTGTTGATATATGTAGTTACATTTTGTTATCTGTCGAAATTTTTTTTTTAAATTTGGCATTACCAAAACATAAATATTTTCGTTATTTAAAACACTTCTGTAATTGGATGTATATGAGTATTGATGATTGTGGAAATAAAAGCCTGCTAAAGACTTATAAACTGGGTAAGGGAATGTGTTCACGAATAAATATTATAGCAGTCCTATATACAAAATTTCAACGTTCTAAAGATAATCATTTTCAGTTATGCGAGATATATACATACGATGGTTGGAACTTTAATAGTGGCAACTATTTATTTACAAGGAATACAAAAGTGATTCATGTCACCATGTTTTACAGTCCTTCAATATAGTCGCCAGCATTGTGTACAACCCGTTTCCAACGATGTGGAAGTCGCAGAATACCTGTAGCAGCGCCTGTTTTGTTGATAGTTTGAATGGACCGGTCTACTGCCGCAAGAATCTCAGGAACAGTTTGGAAGCGAGTGCCACGAAATAGTTCCTTCATCTTAGGAATCAAGTCATAGTTACAAGGGCTTAGATCTGGGGAGTATGGTGGATGGTAAAGCACTTCCCAACCCCATCGCTTGAACAAATCAGTCACAGCTTGCACTGCATGCGGTCGAGCATTGTCATGCAAAATGAGAGGAGCGTTCTGCAGAAAGTGTCGCCATTTTGTTCTCAAAGCTGGTCGGAGATCGTGCTCCAAAAATGAGCAGTAATACTACGCAGTGACGGTCTGCTGTGGGGGAACGGTATGCGTTAGGATGACACCATCACAGTCGTACACGAGAATCACCATAACTTTTACATTGCTGGGGTTCTGACGAAATTTCGAACGTCGTGGTGACCCGTGATGACGCCATTCGTTTGATTGGCGTTTCAGTTCTGGCTGGTACGATCGGGCATAAGTCTCATCCAGCGTAATGATACGGCGTAAAAAAGTATCTCCTTTGCGCTCATAGCTCTCCAGGTGGGTTCGGGCAGCATCGTATCGTAGCCATTTCTGCATTTCCGTCAATTGATGTGGAACCCATCGTGAAGCAATTTTTCTCATGGACAGGCGTTCCTTCAGAATGTGCAGCACAGTCGTATGCGCTAATCCTGTTTGTCCGGCTAGCTGACGAATCGTTTGAACACATGAAAGTTCTTGAATTGTGGCCACTCTATGCTGAGCAAACGTCTTGAAGTACATAGGTTCCTTTTGTATCCGTGCGAGGACTATCATTCAGTCTGTCGATAAGGAGACTTGAGTCACTGCTGATTTCAAGGCGATATGGACTTTTTTCACCAACTTTGATAATAAGACAGTTACACATTGGGAATCATTCGGCTCTTCAGAGAAGCAACTCTTGATTGGCTCGAGATTAACCTTACTAATGTTCTCCCAGAAGAATTGATGGACTTGCAATAAACTGCTGCTCTGAAATGACGTTTAGAAGCATACGCAAAACCAAGGATTTCAACAGTTTCGGCCTGATCATCCACTACACATCTGCCAACGTCAATGTTATTTACGCTCTTCAGTGTCACCAGAAATTGATGCCAGAAATTGATTGATTTATGTCCATCACTCTAATCAATTTTAAGACGCCGCAGTTTATGCATAAAAATCTTTCGTTTGGCTATAATCGGGCCAAGAAGACCCAAAGAATCAAATACTCTGGCAATCGAAGACATCTCATAGTATATATGATACGCTAACCTCTACTTTGAAGGAAATGCAATTCTTTATTGGCTTCCATGATGCGCCCAAGGTTTTCGTTTCAATGGGATCTAACAAATTGTATTCTTTCTAATTTACAGATCATTAGAGCGGACCATTAGTCCATTAGTCCACTAGTGTCCATTATGTAGTTCACGTATGGTATACGGGATATTCTTTGGTTTTGTTGCGTAGCGTTTTATCAGCTGTGTGCCACTATTAAAGTTCCAACCCTCGTACATATATACATACTTACATATATGCATATGTACGTACATGCGCACGTGAAAACGTGAAAAAGTCCATTTTGAATCCATTTTAAATCCAGTTTGGGAAAAAAGAATTCTTTATACTCTGAGTAAATACATTTTCACTCAGGGAAAGGCATCTTTACTTAGGCGATTGCGCAGTAACTTGAAATAACACAGCCCCCGAGATCCATTGAAAGCAGTCCCACAGTCATACCTGGTCTAGTCAATTTTTATTCGCTAGAACACCTTGCGACACGCATTACAGCTCCGGTGGCAAAATTCGCAGGATCATACGGTGATCATATGTAGATACTGACATGAAGTCAGCCTCTCTTGAAAAGACTGAACGGAGTCAAACTTCCAAAGATTATCATAATTTTATCCACCATGTAGCGCAGGACCACAGCCAGGGAAGCTGACAAAACAGTACCACTACAGTCTCTGTCAAGCCTATATGATCTTACCACATCGACAGACATATTTCTAGTCCTGTGAAGACTGATTTTATACCTCCGGTGGCGACGCTGCCTAGGTACAGATCCTAATCAGCATGCAAGAAAGTTCTGTCCATCGATGCCTGTGGGCGTCTACGATCATACAGATGTCACGCAAAAAAATCGCCCAAATGGTTTCGGAAATTGTCGAAATGGATACTTCGGCTGAAATATGGTACACAAAAATTTTACAGTACAGTACTTCCTTTTCTTCTTACGAGGAGTAAAAAAAGAAACTTTTTTCACTACACTCTTCCCTGAAAGAAACTAATTTTTGAGGATATATATTTTTTGTACCGTTTCCTCTGCAAACAAAAAAAGCGCTAGTATACTAAATTCCATTTCAAATTAAAATGTCACCGTTACTATAATTTGAATTTACGCGTTCTCTAATTAAGGAATTTTTCATTCTTTTCTTTGAAGAACGATTTTTATCGTGCAGTGCTTGTGAATTTTTTAAGAAAAATCGATTTCTAGGGATTGAAAGAACAGCTAAGAAATGTTTGTTAGCGAAGTTAGATTTCAAGTATTTCAAAGGAGAGTTTTCATCTTTTAAATAGAATGACTGCTGCACCTTTCTAAAACAAAACTTAAAAAAATCTTATAAATAAGAAATCACGAATAGTTTTTAAACAAGGTTTTCTAAAAAATAAAATAAAGTACACAAGAAAAGCCTTTCATGTCTTGAATTTGAATAAACCTCAATCAGTAAAATATTATGCAACTTACGCAATTCCAGACTTAGTCTTAAAAAGCTTACATCATTGTTGAGATTTGAGCCAATACTTCCTTGCTTTGCCGACAAGAACTTGCAAAAAAGATCTTTGTTTTATAGTGAAACTCAAAATTGCGATCTTTTCGACGTGAGTCATTATTACTTTAATTAGAAATCTGACCTACTGTGTGCGTCAAAGTATCACTTAATATTTACGAGAGTTTGGAAATGTCACTGAATAATTTCATTTATGTAAAATTTTGAAATACAATATAACATTGGCAGATGTTTTTTATTCTATTAAGGGGTCAGGTACCTTTTGAATGGTAAAATATGTCAAAAAATTACTCAAATTACAAGTGATGTATCTCCAAAACTAATAGTCCCATAAAAATGAAATTTCTAACACATATTGTGGTACTCTTAGTTATTTGTTTAAGATTAATAAATAAGTCATGTGCATTAGTAAAAATTTTATATAAATATTTTAATGCAGAGCCTTTTTTTATAGCTAATATTTTGAAATTCACTGCGCGCAGCATTGGAACATTCACTGCGCGCATTGGAACTATATAAAGCATAAGAGGAACCCAATTTTTTTTCATATGGTAGAAAAATAATGTATCTTTAAAATGACGAAGATTTTTTTTATTTGAATGTTCCTTTCCAACAAAAATAATTTTTTAAAAACAAAATGTTAATTTTTACCAAATTGTTTAGGCATAAATTAGCTACAATTTTAAACGTTTTTACATAAGAAACATTCTGGTTCATCATAGTAAGCATATCTAGCATATAAACATCCATATAAAATTTGGTGCACTTTACATTAGCCGTTTCAGAGAAATGATGCGCGCAGTGAGTAAAATCATAGTTTTGAGAAAATTGACTTTAAAGATAAAAGTATGTTTTTATCAAACAAATATGCATTATTTAAGAAAAATAAGTGTTCATATCAAATCAAATATATGATATAATTATTTATATATGGATACTTAAGTATAAAAGCATCTAAAAAGAAAATAAGTTCACACAATCGTGAAAATATGAAACGAAAACTTTAACTCACTGACCAAAAAATTTACAATTTTTACACGAATTCACTTTTTTTCCAGGCTAGTCATTTGGAGTTTAATTTTTTTCATACTGAGTGGTAATTGAATAAAATTACTTAAAATTCTCTAAAATTATACAATGCAGGTTGTAAAAATGGATAATATAAGTTAGTTTCCAAAAACGAAAAAAAAGTAATGCGTATATATTTAAAATGCACCAGGTGAATATGTTTTGCCTTTATGTAACATGCTTTCGAGTGTGGATTAATTACCAGTGAATTTTCTCTTCTTGTTTCTACTGCCAGATAATCGTTTTGGCGTCACTTTACCTTCTATCCTATTCATTTTATTCTTAGGAATGAATTTTCGATACAAATATTTAATTATATTATTAAATGAAGGAAAATATATCGAGAAATCTCTCGCAGAATAGAGCACGCGCTAGAGCACGCGCGTATAATTCGCAAGCAAAACAAACTGAATGAATGAATGAAAGTTAAAGTTAATGTATTACTTTCTTCCTCTAGAAAAAGCAGTGAGAATTAAATAATTATTAAATATATCTATTTCCAAGCCATTACAAGAAAAAAATGCTAGATTGCTTTTATAAACGAAGTTTATAACCACTCTTCACGAGCGCAGCTACAAATATCCAGCTGTCAAGAAAAGGTAAACAAACGCCTCGATCCTGACTTTTGAAAATTGGGCTGCGATTCTTCTTCGATAACTTTCGTTCTAGTGGGAATTTTTTTATGCGGTCTGTTTTAAAATGTTCCTATTAATTACCTCTTTCATATAAAACAATAAAAAAATTGTTTTTTTTTGCCCTCAAAGGGTACCTAACCCCTTAAATTTTCGAAATTTAATTCCTATTGATAATTTTACTTGTGACTGAAAAGCATAATAGCTTTCCTTTATCCAAATGTAACTTGCAGGTTTTTATTAATATTCCCTTAATTTATTTATTGTTTTTATAAAATTTTTAGTGCCTTATTTACCATGTTAACCCCTCTCTCCCTGGCAACCTATATACATTGGTAAGGGAGGTAATAATTTCGGTTCGAAAATTCGAGTCGAAGGTTTCAATTAAGAAATACGAATTAAGGTCGCCATAAAACATTTTGACTATTTTTACAATGATGTTTGTTTGGTTGTCTGTGTATGACGATTTTGCATCCACAATAATTCTTAAAACTTTGAAAAAATTCTGTTTCCCGTATTTAAGCTTTCTGCATTCATGTAAAGAGTTGATTAGATTTTGGTAAAATTGGACAATCGGAAATGATGCTTTACTTGAAATTCATAACAGGTCTTAATAAAAAGCGAAATTATAATGTAATCTAAAACTTTTGAATTTTAATATTTAAGACATGTACATCAAAGATAACAACGTATTAGATTTGGGCTAAAATTGGTAAATCGGAAATGACACTTTTCTAGAAGCTCCGAATAAATTTTCTGAACAAAATTAATTATGAGACAATCCCAAAATTCTCAGATTTGGTATTTAAAACCCGCGTATGTATATAAGATGTATATACAATCCTTGCTGAGTAAAACATACTCGTATTAGATTTTGACTGTATTGCTGCGTTTTACGGGTTCGTGGATTTGAAGTAATTAATGATAAAACTTGATGAAGAAACAAAATACAAGATATTCGCCAGTATTACACAAGGCAGAGCTAAAAACACGTTTACAGTCTTCGAAAAACTACGAAAACCCGCTGAAACCATCAACAACACAGCCTTCGGGTTCTGACGGTGAAGACAGCTTCACGACAAAGCACTAAATTACAGCTCCCGACTCGGTCGATCGCTCTTAAGGCTAATCTCTGAAATAAACATACTACTTTCTTTCATCACAGGCAAGATATATGTAGCTTTAACCTATCTTCCAGAAACCCGAGAAAACCGCCAAGAATGCGTTGTAGAAAGTTTTCGCTCTGTCTATGAAATTATTATAACTGTAAACAGCAAAATAAAATTTTTTTTAAGAAATAAAGGGACAGGCTATTGATTAGGTTTATATAAATTTAGAAAAATCAGTTTTTACGCATGGTCAATTATTCCTAAAAAAATATAATTCAAAATTTCGTATTACACACCATTTTATTTATTAAAACGATTAATCAGATTATGGAATTAGCGGCAAGTCATGCGCTGAATACATCACTTTTTACGTCCTTGTACGAAGTAAAGAAAGTATTGTAAGCACTCACAATTCTGTGTACCATATTTCAACGAAAATATCCATTTTGACCACTATCGAACGCAAGTTAACAATGTTTGTGAGTGATGTCTGAATGAAAGGACAGCATGTAGGACTCTTTATCGAAAAACAGATTTAAAATGGGTTCAGAAGAGATTTTTTTTCGTGGCGACTGTACGTACGTAAGAGGTATGCACACTGCGAAAAAAAAATGTTCTGTATCTCTCGTTCTACTGGGCCGATTGACAAAATTCAAATAGCGTTTTCCATGTCTCGAAAGCGCGACTTAGGATATATATTAGATTTATATATAGCACTTTTCTAACATAAGTATTTTCACACAGAATGGGTCTTTTTCTGAAATAACATACCAATTTTTTTAACGTTTCCATTCTACGACTCAAATTATGCCTAAATATTATATTCCGTAAAATTCGGTGCGAAATTTACGGAGAAATTCAAAAATTTAACATGGCGACTTTTTTTCAGTTTGCGCCAAGAATAATTCACTTGGCGATATTCTTAATACATGGCAACCTATTTTTCTATCTCTCCCTTTTTGCTGGAGCGGAAAAAAAAGTGACACCGTTCCTACCTTTTTACATTGTGTATGAACGAGAAAACATCACATCGTTCACTCTTTCAAATAATTTTACCAAAGTGCGTAAACCACAGTAGATGTTACTATCGCTTTCTACAAATATGCCAAATTTCAAAACGCACCAACATATAAATTCTCATATATCTTCGAAAAGTTTGAATAAAAAGCTCTAATTTTTTGCAGGTATACTTAGAAATACATCTACTTTAAGTTGGCGGTAAAACATTTACAGATTATAATTCAAATTTATTTTCCAAAAATTTATAAAAATTATTTAAAAATACAAATTTTAAAAATAAATCATAAAACATGGGTGAATTTTACTTCGAGTGAACCTAAATTTCGAACTGTGAAAGAAGGAATCAAGTAAGCGTAATAAAAAATACAGATGTTAATAAATACATACCAAATTGAAGTAACATTGAGGAGCTAAAATTTTGAGAGCTAAATGTTTAAAAACTACTCGTGCGAGTTTTACAAAACTTGGCAGTTTGGCATAGTTTTATTGGTAGAATCGAAATATGGAAAACAATTGGCATTGTTTATTATGTACTTTTGCCTTGTCACGAAGTGAGAACTAAATTAATTGAATGGGAAATACTGAATCGTCTTTGAAAAAAAATTTTTTTTTGTTTGTTTGCTCCTTTTATACATCGTTTTAGATCTACTGTAGTATTTGAATAGAGCATGTGGCAACGATTAGATAATTCTTCAGATGATATACATAATTTTTGTGCATTCTTATTTATAAAATGAATGAGATGTGACTGTGTTAGGTGAACTTAGCGTCAGAGTGTCTGTATGGTGAACAGATATAGTGAATTTTAAAAAGTGCGTTTATTCTATTGTGATTTATGCGCTATCGAGGAAGTAGATTTAATTTAATCCAATACGTTTAAATGAAATGCAAAATACGTATAATTTAGTATTCCGTATAAGGAAGTTATGTGGAGTACACGTCAGCCTTTTTATTCAATAGTTGCAGATTGCTTACTTTGCATTAATTCCAAAAACCTAGGATTTCAGCTCCTTATCGTTTTCTGATTTAATATTTGTTGGCCTCTGTATTAATTCCTTTTCGCTATTGTTGTTCTTGCTATACTATTTATTATCTGATTCAACAGTTACCAGTTGGTGTTATTTCCAGCCTTCTAATGTCTTCCTTACCATTTCGTTTTTTGTTACGGTATTTGCCTCTATATTAATTTCATCCTTAGATTGTTTTGTTAGCCATTGCTTTATCTGATTCAACAGTTGCCTCTTGGCACTGACTAATTCCAATTTTTAGTACATGATCTGCCATTTTATTCTGATTTAATAGTTGCCTACTGGCGCTGTTGTTGACTCCGTGTTTCTCGTGCTTTAATTTGCTGTTTATTTTTCTGATTCGATACTCATTTGATGACCAAGATATTGATTCTTAGGACTTTAAAATATCCCCTAAATATCAAATGTTTCGTTTAAGATGTGAATATACCTTCTTAGTTTTAATAAATGCTTGAATAAATGTATTTAAATTTTTAATAGTAATAATATAACAAATAACTTCAGAAAATAATAAGGTTTTTTTTTGTCCGACAACAGAACAAATGTTCGAATGAACAAATTTTAGACCTTTCCTCACAGAATATTTTAGTACATATTTCTCAAAATATTTATCGACATTTTTAATCCAAAAATGGGAAAAAATAAATAATTTTGTTTTAAAATCATAATATATCCTTTCAACATAAATAAACCTTTCTAATGCTCCTTCATCTGAGAATAATATATTTCAGAACTTTATAAGACTAACAGTGAATGCTACACAAAACAGAATAGTCATCTAAGGCTTATGTTTAATTAAAAATTATTCAGTTAAGATAGTGCTAACAAGCACTTCGTCCAGGGAGTAGAAAGACAGAATTTTCGGTGCACCAAACTGAACTTTTACTTTTGTTTCCACTGGGTAAAACGACACTGAATTTGGTGCAGAAACTGACTGGATTCATTATACTAATAAGAATTTTAAACGTCAACAAATGACAGCTTCTTGAGGCCTAGTAGCACTTAAACAACTAAATCTACAACTATTGCATACAGATTTACTAAAGGCATAAAAGCCTTAACAGAAACATAAGAAAGATTTAATTCAATAACTTTTAATAATATTAATAAGCAAAAAATGCGTAATTTACCAACATATAAGAATAAAAACCTCAGCTTCCCGAGCCATGTAACAGAGTGGGTATATATATCTGCACATTTATATATTTTTGGTGCACCCGATTACAGCCAAAAACGGAGGTGCACAGATACATGTTATAGCAGTTTCATATACAAAACTTTAATATTCTGAGGCTACTCCTTCCTGAGTTATGTGAGATACATATATACGTACAGACGTCACGAAACAAATCTGTTCTGAATCTATTTTACAATCCGTTTTTGTAAAATTAGTCCTTTATTTTGTTCGAAAGTGCCGATATCATGCAAAAACGTGGTTCAAATAAATTCAACAGCGGTCGAAATGGATATTTTTGTTGAAAGATGATAAGAGAAATTTTCCGCGATTACAATGCTTCCTTTACTTAGTACAAGGATGTAAAATCGAGATTCTGACATTTTAGCTGAATCTTCGAAAGAAGAGTGAGAAGTAAAGTGCTGCAGCATATAACATTATAAAGCACAAATATTCTTATATTTAATCTTTTATTGTCTTGCATTTGTATCCTTTATTGCCGTAAATAGGAACTTTAAGAGAAGAGCTATAACACGTTGGCAGGATATTCGGGGGATCCGGAGTTCAATTGCAGTTTTCTCCAGTTTCCTGACATCAAAAAATTTCTAAATGATTCTACAGGTGGCGCCCGAACTAAAAGGTGGTGGACGATAATTCACCACCACGGAATTTAGCGAGAGGGTCTCATAATCCCCAGTCGATCTTTAAAATAAGCGAAAAAAATTCAAAAATTTAACTTGGCGAAATTTTTTTCAGTTTGAGCCAAGAATAATACGCTTGGCGAACTTCTTAATATGAGGCAACCTATTTTACTTCCCTTCCATTGTACAGAGGGGAAGAAAATCACCTCATTCCTGCCTTTTTACATTGTGGATGAGAGGAAAAAAGTACCATCATTCTACTTTTAAATAATTTTAACAAACTGCGTAAACTACATTCCGCTATCATCGTTTTGAACGAATATGCCAAATTTCAAAATACGCCAAAATATAAATTCATGTTAATCTTCGGAAATTTTGAATATAAAGCTCTAATGTTTTTGCAGGTATGCTTGGAAATATATCTACGAAATATACTACTACTAAGATGATTGTAAACATTTTATAGGTTATAATTCAAAATTGTTTTCGAAAAATTTATAAAAATTATTTAAAAATACAA
>KK115334.1:10444-35249 GCA_000611955.2 Stegodyphus mimosarum
ATATATATATATATGTTTACTCGGCTCAGTGAGCTCTAGGCTTTTATATGCTCTAGGCTCTTCTTATATGTTGGTAAATTGTGCATTTTTGCTGTAAAAGGGATTGAATTATGTTGTTATTATGTTCGGGTTAAGGTTTTATGCTTTTAGTTAATCTGCATGCATTAGTTGTAGAATTATCAATGATTTAAAAGTTTAAGGAACGCTAGTCTTAACGGGACGTCTATTTGTTTACATTTCAAACTTGTAGTAGAACAGTGAATTAAATTAGTTGGTGCTCAGGCATCAGTGTTTTTTTGTCCAGCGGGACCAAAAGTTAATTTTCAATTTTGTGCACCGAAAACTTTGTCTTCCTGTCCGTTATTCAAGCTGCTTATTTTTGGGTAAACTCTAATTTTAATTGTAAAAATTGTTTTTTTAACTGCTTTTAACTGCATTTTGTATTTTAGGTTTTACTGTATTTTGCAATTTTTATGAAGATATTTTGAGGGGTTTTGTTTTTGGCTTTGCTGAGAGACATATAACTCTAATGAAATAAGTTTAAATCAACTGCAGCAAAAACTGTGTATAATTTAATAGTCCGTACAAGAAAGTTATATGGTACCCACATCAGATATTTGGACCACATCATTAGATCTTTATTCTAACTTCAGATATTTGCATCAAGCATTTCTACAGTGGTTTAGTTCAAATAGAAAGATTTAAAAAGATGGCTAAGCCACTTTTCCTTTAGCAAAAATGCTTACATGAATAAGTTAGAGATCCCTCTGAGAGTGGTACATATTTCACAATAAACTGTGCAGTCTTCTAAAAGTCCTCTTTGCGGCATATTATGATATTCGCTATTTTTATAAATAAAAAATGAACAAGCTAAGGAGCAAAGATTGTTTCCTTAACACACAAGGACTAACACAGATCACCTAAATCAGTTGCAAAACGTTGAGTTAAAGTAGTGATTACCGCACGAAGAGATCAGGAACGAAACAGTTGCTTAACTGAAGCTGACTGACTGACTGAAGCTATGATGCGGTTACATATTAATAAGTCTTCCGAGGGAAATTAAACACTTCCAGGAGCTTCCAGAAAACTCACTCACAGGGTTTTTCAGAAACTTCCGACATGTTGACAAGTTGGCAAAACATCACACGTCACTAGTTTGGTGACAGTAATGTTTTTACCTATATCTTCAGTTCTGCTTGAACTGTGCACAAAATTTCAATGCCTGTCGATTAAGAACTTAAAAGATCTGAGACGCAATACATGAAATAAACTTTTACAAAATCAGAAGTGACCACATATTAAATAAGATGCACAATAGTAAAAAAGTGATCATACAAAAGACAATAAATTAATAACAAAAACAAGTATAAATTAAATTCTAAACAAATAAACACAAATTTTTAAAACATTTACAGTACGATAAAAATAATTAACTAAGCTGTGAATTTGGAGAGAAATGCATGATTGAAACTTGTCAAATGATGTACTGATAAGTATTGGAATATGTGCTTTGATATGCATGAAATATCTTAATTAATGACAGGGAAACTAATCATTACCATAAACAAAAGCCGCACCAAAGATATATATATATATATGTCCACTTTGTTGCTCGGCTTAGTGAGCTCAGTTTCTTTATTCTCATATGTCTGTAAATTGCGCATTTTTTTTTGCTTTAAAAAGTTATGTTGTTCTTATCTACTGGTTAAGGGTTTTATGCCTTTAGCTAACAGGCATGTTATTCTTGTAGAACTATCAACACTTTAAAAGTTGTTTAAGTGCGGCTAAGCCTAATAGTTTTGGCCATAGTAGCCAAATTTGTTTACATTTGAAACTTTGCACAATACTGGATTTGTTGCCAATCTAGAAAAACTGAGCTTCGTACCAACAAAGATAACGTCTTCTATTATTATTCCGAATTAAATCATGCTTAATCCATTCCGGAATTTATTCGAAGAAATATGTGTTTAAGATTTACTTCGTAATTTTTAATACAGATATTTTGAATTCTTAAGTATTTTTCCATTCTTGCGAAATGAGAACTAAAGTAACTAAATAAGAAATACTGAATCGTCTGTGAAAAACAGTTTCTTTTTGTTTGTTTAATTTCTTTTATATATCGTTTTAGATTTATTATAGTATTTCAATAGAAGATTTAGCAACGATTCGATAATTCTTCAGATGATATATATACATAATTTTTGTGCATTCTGAGTTATAAAATGAATGAGATGTAACGGTGCTAACTGAACCTAGCGCCAGAGTGTCGCTATGGTAAAAAAATATAGCAAATTTTAAAGAGTGCATTTATTCTATTGTGGTTTATACGCTATCGACGAAGTAGATTCATTTCAACCCCATAAGTTTAAATGAAATGCAAAATGCGTGTAATTTAACATTCTGGACAAGGTATACACATCAGAATTTTTTAAATATAATGTGGAGAACCAATTCACTTTAAAATATCAAAACAAAGGCTCACAATTTTAATCAAAATTCATTTGGCTGTCTCATAATGCATAACCAACTTCAAAAACAAGTATGAATGTTTCGTTTTCAGTCTGCCCTCATGACATTAAATTCTATAAAAATAGTCTTGGAAATGATATTCTCATACTGTAAATTTTTGAAAATATAATATGGAAGGGCTGAATGAAGTTGCTATTACCATAAATAAATAATGAATTACAAAATAGTTATTTATTAAAGTGTGAATATTAAAGACCATTATGGTATTAATTTAGAAGTCAAACAACAAAAATCAGCGTTATATTTTCAAATTTTCACAAGACTAGTTTGATGATTTTACCGAACCACCATCCTCAGCTGCAAAAGCGCAAATAAACGAGATAAGATATAATGATTAGATAAGATAAGATAAGAAAACTTGGACAGGAGAGAGCTACTGGCACCATCTGTTGATGAAGCCAGAACTAATACATAATTATTTAAAGGCTGAAGGCAAAGATGGATTAGAATTAGGGTCGTTAACTAGAAGAGAAAGATTTTTTGAATGTGAAATGCCTCTAGAAAATCCAGTTCACCAATGGAAGATTTTTTTTGAATAATTTTGGCAGTAGAAAAATTAAAAGTGTGATTTTCGGACCAACAATGTTGGACAACAGAAGACTTCTGTGTTTCCTTTTTTCTAAGGTGTACCTCATGTTCCTTAAGGCGAAATTTTAAGGCTCTCTTATTTTGGCCAATGTAAATTAAATCACACTGGCAAGGAATCCTGTAAATACCCCTGGAATTCATATCCGGAATGGGGTTCTTGAGTATGGAACTTGGAATTTTATTGATGGGAGAATTCAGTTCAAAATAACAGCTTCAAATGGCTACAAAAAGAGAAAACACCTGACTCCTAATTCCATTTGGGTCGCAAGTACATTCTTATATTATATTATTCCCTCCTTTTCGCTAAACCCTAGAATAACATTCTTGTGCACACCTGCATTGAATGAAACTCACCCTTTTTGCAGAATTATTTACTCCCTCAAGCATTTCCCTCACTTAAATATTATTCCCCATATTGCTTATCAATTCAGTATACCACTGTTCGAAAGCCTGCGAAAAGGCTTCGAATGAACGACTTCAGAGGATTAACAATATCGCATATGTATCTTTAAGGTTTCTTCGTAACGAAAAGGCTGCGCATTATACGGCGAATAAACTTAAAAATTAAAAAATGCAGGTCGAAATTACAGGTGTACACCAGTGAGGGTTATATGTCGGAATATAAGTTGTTTTAATAACAATAGCTTACTACGATATTACTTTAAAGTTATGTAATCAAACATGTGTTCAGCCATCGTATTTGATTTTCGCCCATGAAATTTCTTGATAGATAATGTAGCAAATTTCATTACGGATAGTTGTCTGTATTTACACACAGTTTCCTGTACATCTACAGTATGATTCAAAATGTCTGCCGAAAATGTAACAGGAAGTAGAGGGGACCGAAATAAGCAAAGCTGAAATGACGCGTTGAGGTAATAGGGCGCTATTTAGTGGTAAACAGAAACGTCCTATCGTCCTGAGGGTGTAAATCTTCATGTCCTGTGAGGATTTCGAATAGTATGCGTCGCTACGCGAACCCGCAGTTCATCTACATGTATTTTATTTATGGAGTCGTTTGGTGAAACTACTGGAAGTAGGTACAAAAAATGATTTAGTACATCTTTAAGCAGCTGCTCCATTTCCGTCCGTAGTCGATGAACTCGGCTTTTGTGTAGTGTTGTTATCACTCGAAAACCGCACGGGGACTAGCATTTTACGCTAGCAGAACGTTTTTACCTACCGCTGAGCAGCGCGCTATATCACCTTAACTTGCCATTTCGGCACACACATTTCTTGCAAAACTTGTTTATTTCGGTCTCTTTTACCCTCCCTTATATTTATGGCAGATATTTTGGATCATGCTGTATAGGTAAATACAAGTAATAAATATATGCAATAGATAAAGCAATTTCCTGAAATAAATAACTAATACAGCAATTTCCTGTCCACTTAACAAATAAGTTTACAATTGAAAGAATAAATTAAATGTTACCGTAGATTAAATGAGACTCACGTGTAAAAGGAAAAAAAAAGAGGTTAATTCCCTTTTTATTCCAGTGTTCAGAGCATGAAACTCTTTTTTTTAATACATAAACGAAGTCTTTTATGTTGATAAGGTACAAATTAAATCGCTGAGTTAAAATCGATATCATTGTCATCGTCGTAATTGGAAAAGAACATTTATGGTTTTGTTAAATGTGCTGATAAAAATATATTTATTTCCGCTGTTCCTTTCCCCTTAAATGAAGATTTCAACGTCTTGTAAGGATAACGTGAAAGCTTTACATTTGACCTTTTGAATTGTTTGCTTTTATTACGCTACCGTTTCTAATATCTTAATCATTTCAGCTCTAGTTCCCTTCCCTGAAAAACGGTGAATGATAAGCAGTGATAATTAATTCTTTTCTTCTTTTTATGATTGTAATAACGGAGAATTACATAATTTCTACTAAATTTGATAGTAATAGCGAAATAAAAATTTTCATAATCTTCTCATGTTTCATTTTTCAAAAAAATAAAATATATTCCAGTTAGAATTAGTTTGTTTCTTTCCAACACGTATCTCATATGATTGTAAAACTCCAATTAATAAACTGTGTCAAGTATTGCATAGTAGCATTTGAATACGGAATGAGAAATATGGCTTTCCTTGTTGGACATTTTGTGTTCATCATACTTACCTTGTAAGTGAAGAAAGATCAGAAAATTTCGAAGACATTTGCTTATTTGAATTTCAATTTCATGCGCAATGAGTTGAATTATATTTCAACTGCACTGAATTTTATTACTCATCGCATTTGAATTTCAAGTGTGATTTATTTCTTCAATATGAATCGAAACAAATTTAGTACCATTGATACAAGTTAGGACGGCATGAGACGAGTTAGGCAATTGAACCCTCTGAAAATTTAGTTTTTAATGGAATACCTGTATGGAGGTTTTCATGGTTTCCTCACGTGTAACGTGAGTATGAAACAGTTTCCCTTAAAGAGTTCTCTACGAATTATACCCTTCCTGTGAGCAGATATACTACTGTGCTTTCCAATAAATTTAATTGTGGGGTTCCTATACTGTACACGTAAATACGTTCCCTAAATAAGAAGGTGAAATCTGGGTAAATGCTTTAAAAGTAGGTAACAAAGAACAGAAAATAACATTTAATCAGTCGCAAGCTATGATTTTGGCGTATTGATTTTAATCCTTTGGCATGTACGATGATTTTTATAATTAGTTTCTAAGTAATCACGTAAGATATGTAAAATTCACAAAGTATAGGAGACTGTCTACGTCATCCTCTAAGGATTTAAGGGAAACTAGCGAGTATTTACTTAACACGCAGGAAAAGTAAAAAATGCTTCTTGTAGTGAGCCCGTTCACCAGAATTCGAGCCTAGCTCGAGTTTCCGTTTTCAGCGATCACGTTTTAATCAATGAGCTGTTGCGAAATGCTCACATAACAGCTATCTTCTCTTATATAAATTTATTTAGTAAGAAGAGCCAATTATAACAACCTTAACTCAAACCACTTTCTTTAAACTCCCATGCAAGAAACTCAACTAAACTAACCCAGTTACGAAATGAATTGTTGAAACAGGCAGTTGGTTTGTTTACAGTTTATACACAATTAACAGCAATGCCCGCATAGTAATAATTTGTTTTAAGGTATAATTATTCACTTATCTAGCTAAGTCAACTAAGTCTTTAAGTTACCTGAAGCTATTAAACCAAACTTGATCTTGTCATAAATTTTTAAAGTAAGTAATATATAAACAAAATTTCACTCACCCAAAGATTCTTGTATGTCAGTTGCCACTGTTGTAAGGCATTCAGACGTCGTGAATTGTGCTACAAGAGACGTCTTGCCAACTTCTTCCGCTCCCAGCAGAAGCACTTTATACCTTGTTGTCGTTGGTGGTTGGGACATCGTCGATTCCACGGAAGACAACCGATCTCTGAAGTCTTGCTCCACTCCTGAACTTGATTCGTCTGATGTAACACTTGGGGATCTGGCCCTGACAAAATCTCCTAAATTTACGATGCCCTTGGACGTGACACTAAAACTTCTGAGTCTGTAATATCCTCCTTCTTCAGCCATGAAAGGTTTGTCATCTCCGTTAGGTATGGGGATACTACTAGCTCGAGTTCTGTACTGGTGCCAAGGATCTTCATCATGCCAAAGAGTACCTCTTCTGTACCTTCCAGGAGAAGTGTTTGGATGCGTAGCTCTGCGAGGAGCTGTACTGAAATAGCTAATGGTTCCCGGACTGGCTACTGCACCATGGCTGAATCTCCTATGCTTGTGGCCACGTCCACGCCTTGTAGCTGCAGGGCTGTGACGAGCTGGACTTGGCGTACTCGCTCGGGCTACCCCATCCAGTAAGGGGCTACGGTTAGGGGAAGTAGATGATGCTCGTGAAGATCCATAATTCCTTAAGTCTGGTACACTGAATGTGAAAGCTGTAGCGGTAGAATGACCATCTTTACTGGTGCAAGGTGCAGGATCCGAATGCCGCTTTGGGCTGTCCAAATTGAACAGTTCCCCGTCTTCCATCTGAATGACCGAAATTTCGTCCTCAAGATGGATATTAAATGTGGCGAAGTGGCTACCTCTTATTAATATAACTTACAGTTCACGAAAATTACTCCTTACAGTAATTAGGTATCTCCTTACAAGAAACGAATATTTGACTGCAAGAGTTATGTTCAGTATATCTTTAACAAACACGTGGTATACCTATAATTGTCCTTTTAGTGTCAGTAATATGTTTTTAATCAGAGAGTAAATAAGTCTTTTCACACATTCAAAATAATGAAACGGGTCTTTCTTACCGGTTGCTCCTTTTTACAAGAATGCACACATTTCGAAAATAATAAATCTTTATAGCAATTAAATCTTTTGCAATTTATACTTCTATGATCACTGATATCTACTGCAATTTATGATATAAAATCACATAAATAATAAACAGTTTTAATGGTATTTAGAATATTTCTTTGTCCTGAGTTGTTAACAATAACGTTTAAATTTCTCCTTTATTGCCTTTCAATTACATGCTTTCACTTCACGCAGTAGTACATTGTTTTAATTGTATATTCAATAATCTCGTGGCCTTTATAATTGAATAATTTTATTTAGAATTTTAATGCGAAGAAATTTCTTCTGATTTACAGATATTTATGAGGAAAAATTGTGCTCACAAAATTAATCTTCCAGTGAGAAAATGTTCAGATGACTTTGATGCGTGAAACAAGTGTTTTTAGTACATATCCTTGCATTTGTAAATTACAGATATATAAATCTTTTATTTAAATTTAAACAGATAAAAATTAGAAAATTTTCATCCTGTTTTAAAATACTTTAAATAAGCCATAACCTTGTGAAAGCACAGCTATTTTCAATACCAGTTTAAATATATAGCGAATTTGTTAACAAACTGAAAAATGCCGCACATATAAAAGCTGTAAAATCATATATTAATACGGTATATTCTTTCACAGTAGATAATAGTTTCATAAAAAACGTTTAAACTTGAATGTTCACGAAGTTCTGCACAATGGGACCAAGTTATTTTTGATGCCGCACTTTTTAGCAAAATTCAGAATTTTGCTTAAGAAATATGGCACCGAGAATATTTTTTTCCAATACTGTCAACTAAATCTTAAATAAGAAACCAAATTCCTTTTGTAAACGTCGATTATCATATTAAATATCTTTGCAATTCAGTTTACTCACTTAAAACGTATGAAGAGAACAATCTGAACACTTTAGCAACACAATAACATTTTGCGGTATAAGAATGAAAAGTTTTGCCAAAGTGTCTTACGTTATATGTGTTAAGATGTCTAAAATTATCAGTTCGCGAAAAATATATTGTAATGTTTCAGGTAAAATATAAAACAACTGTAGCAGTACAAATATATGAGATTTGTGGAATCTTTTTCAATCTAAAAAGTCTCGAAATCACATTAAATGAAAACATTGTCTTCAAACACATACATATGGATCTATAATTTAAAATTATCACGGGAAAATATTTCTAAATGCTTCAGTATCAGACGTGCATAATCACATAAAAATCAGATAAATTGTACAAATCTTCTATTTTTCCTTAATCAAAAGAAATACTGAATCGCTTTTCAATAACTGACAACAATGCAAAAGCATGCACTACTTCTAGAGCTATGAAAAGCTGCTGTTCTGTAACCTTTAGCTATTATATTGTCAAATTATTATTTAGGTGTTATCAAATTGAAATACATAACTGAATATGAAATTGAAATGAATATAAATTAAATCTGTTAAGACACTGTCATCAAATTTCTTTACATCGTTAACAACATTTTATATAAAATTTAAAATTTCAGAATAAAAGCAAAATATATTTCAGTACCAAGTGATATATTTATGATTTTTGAAGAGTTTCCAGCCCGTAAGAAGGATTAAAACGTTATTAGAAAATGGTATAATATTTAATAATGATATTTCTCTTTACTATGGGAAAATGAGATTCTAATTTATTTAAAATCTTTCTCTCCTAATTTAAACAAATATTTAATGTCCCCACAGCCTCTTACTAACCTAAAAATTTGTTGTCCCACTATGAAACAGTTTCACTCCAACAACTGTTCTGATATCAATATTCAACAAGCCAAAAATGTTAGAGTTTTAAAAAGTACCTTTCAAATGTCTTAGTATAGCATAATACACCTGCTTTCCTAATTCGAAAACAGCACAGAATTTGTAGATTATTTTCACCAATAAAATTCTCTGATTCAAAAATGAACCACACTCTTACTCTTAATCTAATGTCATTCTAAAGAAATTCTGAAAAAGCGAAAGTCAACTTGCATTTCAAACTCGATTTAAGCACATAAAAGAATCAGTTTTCTGAACAGTCTTTGCAGAGCAAGAGAATCGTCTGAAATTGTTTCGCCTCGTAGAGAGATTCGACAAAGCTGGAGAGTCAGTCTGGATTTCCCGGGAAACACCTCCTGTTCAGGTCTTGTCTGATCGATTATTCCCGGTCACTTTACCGCGCGAAGCAGCTTTCCACGTGGTGAAATTTTCTCTAAATCGCACATGCGCAGGGTATCTTTTCGGCTCTTGGTTTCTTCTGATTGGCTATGTCTGGTTTAAGGTCTGAACTTAGTGCCATTTTCAACAGTAGGCTATTTTTTTTCTTGCTTTATTATCTATTGCGTCTTTATTTTCTGCTTATGGCAGAGATTGAAAAAAGAAAATGAAAGTTAGAGTAAATAATAAAGTTAGTCATGCATAAAAGTAGAACAAAATTGCTCATTTCTGGGATACAAACGCAGTTAAATTGAAACATTTGGCTTGGAATAATGATATTTTTTTTGTGTGTGTGCTTATTTACAGAACTCTTTCTAGATATTTCGACTGGAAGGAGAGAGGTATACTGACTTTGTCATAAGTTTGAAACTATTTTAATTATTCAGAGGTAATGAACATTTCAGTCCAAACTCTGTACAAATATTCTAACTGTCATTTGCGTGCTGATGACGTAATTTCATTGTCATATAGCTCATAAAAACGTCTGTTTTCGTTTTTTGCGTATTTTATGTTTCAGATAGCTACACCTAAAATATTATGCATCTAAATACATTTTGTTAATAAAATTAATTTAAATATTTAGCCGAATAAGTCTTAAATCTGACAATCCTAGCCAAATTAACTATTGCGTAGGAGAAGTGCATGGAACTTTTTGTAGTGTGTTCCTGCGCTGCTAGTTGGTCGTGATTATGGGAACCTGTGTTAGGTAACTTAAGTATGTTATTTTAGTTTCTCTACACTTTAGTTCCTTCTTCAATCGTTAGAAGAATGCAAATTAGATTGAGTTGATGTAGCATATCTATAATCTACAGGCATTTCTCCAACAACTAGCCATGAAATTTGCTTGACCTAAGAAATGTTTATCTAGCAGACCTGTGATTTTGGGAGGAACTCCGTTAGTTGGAGATTAGTTATTAGTGACTGATTGTTAGCTTGTAGTATATACCTTTTTAAATATAATTTGATTATCCGGGTTAATGTCAGGGACGAACATCACGAACAACTGAAAAACGCGCATATTCCAAACTATCAATTTTCATTCATATTGTATGTATTTATTTCTTTAAAAATCAGTATTTCGACAACATTTAAGTAGTTGTCGAAATTCACTGCGCAATTTCCGGAGTGATATTTTGTCGTTATATTCGAATCAGCTTTGATCGACGAAGTCCAATAGAGTTTTTATAGATGTTATTGTTGTCTCAGGGTTAATGTAATTGTCAGTATATCCTTCCCTTGTGTTTTCGGCATCACTGTCTGCTTCTTCTGTTCTTGTGACATTTGAAACGATATCCTCTTCACTCATGCAATCAAAAACCTGGCTCAGTGAAATCGTCATGGAAATATTTCTCGATGTTATTCCAATCGACATTTGCGAAGAATTTTGCATTTTAATATTCTGCCATGCAACTTCAGTTATTGCCATGATTGACATATAAATTCCTTCGGCTTAGTATTTGAAACTTGTTCTCCATTCATTTTTAAGTTGAAATTTAAATGGGTTTTAAAGAATAAAAAGGAAATAAGCATGAAAGTATGTACGAAACAAAAGCACCTCGGTCATCAACTGAAGTGATATCTTCAACTATGCACACGCAGAAAGAATTGTTAAACCTAAAAATGTAACTTAACGGTTTTTAAAACATCCACGGGTTTACGCGTGCTTGACTTTTAGGCACTTTCGTATACAGCATTGAGTGTGCATATGGGGCACCACCGCGTACACCGGAGAATCCGCAAATCGGATAATCGTGAGTATATTGTATCGGAGGCAGGTAAAACCCACAGTAGCGGCGGATAATACTTATTAACTTTTCATTGTGCTACAAAACATAATTTTCAACAAGCCTTTCAGCAAAATTTTATCTCTTATTTAGGATGCTATACTTGGACTTTGTTCAATGAGGAAAAAAATTGTTACATAGCAAAGGACGATTAACGCAAGCAAATAGTTGGGGAAGTAGGTTTAACCTTGCTAGTGGAATTTTCACTTCGAAAGACAGGAAACTTCCAAGCGCTTAATTTTTCAAATGATTATGGGATTACAATTTATGTATTTGCTCGAAAATTAGGTAAATCTTCAAGTGCTTTGGTGTTTTATTATATTACCTTAAATTAAGCTAAAAATTATGGTTCAGATAAATTTTCATTATCTTTAACTTAATTGCGATGTAAGATTTATCCATGCACTGACGAAAAATTGACGTGAGAGTTATGGAGCCTAAATTAAGCCATTAGATTTAAAGATGATTCGAAGCAGAGAATAGACAACTTATGCGAGCTACAAACTCACACACTAAAAGAGAATTTATGCTTACAGCTACAAACTCACACACGGAACAAAGAATCACATGTGTTATCATAAGTCTCTGAAAGTCTATCACTTCGTAAGATTAGTAAAGCGCATCAAGTCGTCATAAATTATCATTTGCCAGTTAATAATAGAGAAGGGAGGCGTCCAAATTAAAATGAAGAATATTAGGAATCTATTTTCAATTAAAATTAGTAGCTTACCATCACATGTGTATATATATATGTAATATCTTAATGTCTAGAAGATATCATGTACGATTCGTTTATATCTAGAAGCTGATCTCATTGTCTAGCATATTAAAGAATAGATAATGTAAAGCGATATATGGCTTTAATCTGAATCAAATAACCAAGTCGTAAGAAAATTAAAATAACTTTTTTATTTAACTCTTACATGAACAGAAGACACTTACTTACGAGTATTTAATAAAGTCAATTTCAATGTAGGTAATGTTGTCTGAGACTACACACAAAATAGAATTTTGAAGCTGGCTTTTCCTAGATGTTTCTTAGCTAAAAGGTCGTATATGAGTGGTTTTAAGAGTTAATCTCATTCTTTTACGCACATGATGAGAAGATTGTATTAATTTCAAGAATTGAATTCTTCGTTATACTCCTAACGTTTCAAAAATATAATTGCTTTTCCATACAATTAGTTTAGGTGTCAGGTAAATATACTTATTTACTGCATTTTTGTGGTAAACTACTTTCTCTATTACGCATTTTTTAAAAAAAGTTCTTTATTTCTTTCAGAGAAATGGAAATTTAGTATACCATAATGTGCAATAAACAAATATTTTATTTATTGGTCAATGACAGCTGGTAAAAAAGGAATTATAGTTATAAATATTTGGAGTATATGAAAGGATTAAACCCTGGAAATTGATGAAAATCTTGCGTTCTACAGGTTCGTGGATTTAGAGTAATTGATGATAACACTTGATAAAGAATCAAAACTCAATTTATTCGCCAGAAAGCACTATTACACAGGGCAATTCCGAAGACACATTTACTCTGGCAGAAAAACTACGATAAACACGCTGAAACAACCTGCAAAACAACCTTCAGAATGTGAAGACAGCTTAACGGCAAAGCACTAAGGTACAGCACCCTATTCAGTCGATACTCTCTGAACTTAAGAGCCTACTCTTCCCCAGGACAGGCAGCGTATATATAGCTTTAACCTCTCTTCGAAAATAATCCCGGAAAAATCTCAAAAATGTGTTCTAGAATGTTCTAGCTCCTTTTATGACATATCCTCAATTCTATCGCGAAATATCTCCAAATGGGCGACTTCGCAACAATCTGGCAACCCTGTTCTCCCCTGCCATTTTCTGGCTATCCTAAAACGGCTTTGCGGAGAAGCTATATCAACGCATAGCCGCTGGGCATGTTCGCAACACTGCTCACTCGGACTGACTGCATGTCAATTGCAGTACAATGCATGATTAGGAGCCAAATTCAGTACAACGAAGACAAATCAATATAAAACTAAAACAATAATTTTAGTAAATAACAAATTAAGTACTAAATCAGTAACTAAGTTCGTAAACTTACAAATTTAGAAACAAACAGGACCATGGTCTTATAATTTATATTATACACACTAGTGAGACTACGTACTATGGCCATAGGAAGGGACTAGCCTGTCGTAATGAACGACTTTAGGCTTAGAATTCGGTGACTTACGGATCCGAACTACAACATCTTTCAACCTGTTTAGGACTGTGTAAGGACCATCCCAAGGTGACAGTAGTTTAGGAGAGTGTCCTTTCCGTCGTATTGTGCTCCACAATCACACCTTGTCGTTCTTCAGGAACATTAGCTCTTGCGTCGTAACTCTTCTTCCTCCTGTCCTTCGAGATGTTGATACGCTCCCGGCCAAACCTATGTACCGTTTCCAACACGGCCTGGAGGTCATGCACGTATTTCTCAGGCTAGGAATATACATCCGGAGAGAGGCCGAAAAGTAGGTTTCTCGGCAGACGGAGATCACGACCGAAGAGCATCTGAGATGGAGAATAGCCAGTGATCTCGTGGAAGGATGTATGGTAAGCAAGCAAGAACAGGTGGACCTTACGATCCCAATTTTCTCGGTTCTTGAAAATCATGAGCGAGAGGTGCTTCAGAATTGTACGGTTAAACCTTTCTACTATGCCATCAGACTGCGAATGTCACGGGGTGCTCTGCGTTTTCTTGATTTCCAATAGGTCACAGAATTCCTTGAACAAAGCCGAAATGAAGTTCTTGCCTTAGTCGGAATGAATCTGGAGAGAAGTCCCAAACCTGGACAGTCAGTTATGTAACAGAACTTCAGCTGTTGTGACAGCCTCTTGGTCTACAATTGAGTATGCTTCGGACCACATCGTAAAATAATCCATGACAACGAGGATGTATTTGTTGCCATCTTTGGTCCACGGCAAAAGTCCATATATGTCGCGTGCAATGCGCTCGTTCATTGCATCGTTGCAGCCTTCCCCGACTACGTCCCTTTTTCTTGGCTGCGGACCTCGCAAAATCGGCACCACTTCTCAACACTGATTCTCGTGGAGCTCCAGGAAAAGCACTCATGAACCCTGTTTAGTGTCTTCATGTATCCGAAATGCCCTCCTGTTGGGCTGCTATGTTTTTCCTTCAGAACTTCGGGCATTTGATTTCGAGGAAGCAGCAGCAGCCATCTTTTATTATTTCCATAGTCGTCTTCCCATCGTTGATACAAGACTTCATTTCGAAAGTGGAGTGAGTCTCAGGCAGCGTAATACCTTTCAGTTGCAGGACTGTAGAAGGAAATGTTCTGTCACTTGGGTTTTGTGCTGGATGATTTTTTCAGCTCTATTATTAACGTTAGGATCTATATTTGATCTATATTTTTCATCACTTCACGAATTTGGATCAGCTGACGTTGAAGATGTTATTTGTCAGATGCTCGGATTCGCGAACCCGTACTTAGCCTCAGCTCTTAAATAATGCCTGCAGTCTGCAGGATTCTTGGATAAAGCATCCGCATTTTCTCCGTGAAAGGAGCCTTTACGATGTTTTATCTCACAGCCATATTCCTGAAATCTTTAAAACCATCCGGCTATTTGTCCGTTAGGAGTTTTGATTTAAATGTTCTATAGCTTTTACGATATCGAGCAATTCTTTACGTGTGACTCAATAATTCCTTTCCGGTTTGGACAGGCACTTACTCCAATAGGTTATTATCTCTCATGACCGTCAATCATTTGGCAAATGGCAGCTTCTGCACTTTCTTTGGTCGCATTTGTGTCTAATATGAAATGTTTGTTGGACTGGGGATATGCGAACACGGGCATAGATGCTGCCTTCAGTAGTTTTCGAACTCCTCGGTCCACACGAATTTTTGAGTACTCTCTGTTAGTTTGTGAGGTTTTCCCTTTAAATCTTTAGTTCTACCTTCCAACTCCACGAACACTTAACAAGCGAATAATCGCTTAAGTGTGAACACGTGAGACTTAAGGAGGGTTTAAAACCCTTTATTACTCAGTATATTTACAAGTTAGCTCCGATTTGGAACTTTACATAAAGCCGCCACTCAGACTTGAACTTAAAATACTAATAATTTGAACTAAACTTAGCTTAACTAAAGCTCTTAAAGGATATAGCCGAAGCTATCAGAATCTAACTAGTTGTGCCCTAAGTATTAATTAAATCGGCGAAGCATATCAAGGGCCTAAGATATGGCCGACTCTTATAACAGCTAAGAGAGACGTAGCCAGAAGACGAACACTCGCTAGTCAGGGAAGCAGACTCTCTCTCTTGAAGTCGGAGTACTATTTAATTCACGACTTAAATAGTACTCTTTCTCATTTACATTATCTGCGTTTCTGAATTTACATTCTCGCAGGAAATTGTAAGCTGAAATTAGAATAAGATAGGAAAGATATAAAACTTAAAATAACTGTTAGTAAACGTATAATAAACCTTACAAGTTTATGCAGGAGCCTTGCGATGTTGGAGAACTCCTTTACGAATCATCTGTAATAAGCACAGAACCCCAGGAAGCTCCTTAGTTGAAGAATATCCACAGAGCGTTTCCAGTCCTTAAGCGGAATCTTCGGTGGCGATGATGCGCCCCTATAGATGATTTCACTGCGGAAGAATTTGCATTTTGAAGGACTCAGTTTGAGGTTGGTATCTTTCAATTTCTGTATCTGGTTCTATCTAATATTTTCTAAATGTTCCTCGAAACTACGACCTACTACAATGATGTCATCTAGGTAGACCAGACAGGATTCTTCAGATAGGCCATGAAGCAGTCTCCACCAAGTGTTCAAATGTTGCAGAGGCGTTACAAAGTCCAAATGGCATAACTTTAAACTGCCAGAGTCCTTGGCCGATAGTGATTCTCTCTATCATCAGGATGAATTTCCAGTATCCACTTATGAGGTTCAGAGTGTATAGCGACTTGTGCCCTGATAAGATTAGAGTAGCGTCAGTCCTACAAAGAGGGTAACTGCCTTTCTTGTGATATTACTTAGTCTCCGTTATTCGACGCAAAATCCTGTCAAGCCGACTTTCTTCCAACGAGATCTATAGGAGATGCCTATGATCTTGGGGATGGTTTGATGATGTCATCTTCTTCCATCTTCTTCAGAAGATTTCCAACCTATTCCCGTTTTGCGAACAGCAGACATGCGGGATGTTCCTTGATAGGAGACTGATCCCTCGTATCAATTCGAAGTTGCGTCAGTTTTGTGCGGCTAACATCTCTGGATGTTATAGGAAGTATATTTTCAAATTCCTTCACTGCTTTCTCTGTCGCACGTTTTGTTCGTTAGTTAAGTTTGCACTTTGCAGAAATTTTTCCATTAATTTCCTAGTTGTTTCAGTCGAATTCCAGGTGGGGCTTTGTAAACGTATGTAACAGGGGTTCATGTTGCTAACATTACACCCTTCTGGATGATTCTCGATGTATGGTAAAATTTGCCACTCTCACAGGGACGAAGTTTCTCGAAAGATCTACTAATATGGAGGCCACTAATACATCTCTTGGCCTGTGCTATTTTCATGGTATTCAATTACTCCAAATTTGAAGTTATTGATGTTTTCTATGGAGTCGGTTATTAATACTGTGTCACCGTAGGGATGGTAACATCTGTTTTTGTTTCACTTGGTGAGCTGTAGGAATACTGTTTCTCATTTCAGACACAGCTATATCTTCCTTTGCAGAATGGATCTCGTTATGTTTAAAGTCCAACATGATTCGTCCACTATGTTAGTGAAGACGTCTAGCGCAATGTTTTCTTCAGTTTTCGAGCTACACCTATTCTGACAATAATTACATTTGCCCCGGTATCGATGACCATCTTACAAGGATGCTTATTATGCTATCTTATAGGCTTATTCACGTATCCTTCGACGAACAGTCTTTTATCTCCGCCGCTTACTGAAGAGGTCTGGAGAACTCTATCTGGCAACATCCGCCTAGTCAGATTGTCGCATTTTAGTTTTCCCTGGTTTGGTTTCACAGGATCTCTCTCTTGGTCTTCGTTCACGTGACAGTTCCTTCAGAAATGTTCTTCCAATCAGCAAAGTGTTTTGAATTTTCTTCGTGTGAGGATACTTTATCTGCATCAGGCGATAAATATAAAAAATGATAAATTTCATATAAGAATTGTTAACTTTATTTGAAGTTTACCAGAGACTGTTTTAACGCGTTAGACTATTTTTGTCCTCCTTGTAATTTTGCAACTTAATCTTTCAAGGTACATAATAAGTATGATGTACCTGACTAAATGTTTTTGTATTAATCTAACATTATTTTTTTATCATCTGAATTTACTTTTAGTAAGTACAGGACAAGTAAATTAAGAAAACACTAAGTGGATATGACTATAAGGTATTTCTCCTGCCTTCTTCGCATGCCTTCGTGGTTTAATGGTCAACGCGCTCGAGGCGTATTCGAGAAGTCCGTGGTTCGAATCCCGCCAGGGCACTGCTCAGCTTTCATGTCTGCTGATTTAAAATATCCTAGTGACTATGCAAGTGGCGCCAGAGCTAAAAAGGTGGTTGGGTCCCTTGCTAACCAGTCTCCCTTTAAAAGGGGGAGTATGTAAGGTAGTTCTCCCGCCTTCTCCGCATTCCTTCGTGGTGTAGTAGTCAGCACGCTCGACGCGTATTCGAGAGGTTCGTGGTTGGAATCCCGGCGAGGGCATTACTTATTTTTCATGTCTCCTGCTTCAAAATAACCTAATGACTCTATATGACATGAAGGAGTTGGATGATCTACCTCCTCTTTAGTCTGTTCTCCTCATTCTCATTTTCCTTTTACTAAAACTCCTTCTCATTCTCATTCTAAACCACATTTCTCTTTTTCCTCATCTAATCTTCCTCGCTCTAACCCTCATCCTCATCATACTTAACCCCAGTCTCTTCCTCATCATTAGCCTTATCGTTGACTCCCTCTTTCTCATCCTCATGGCCCCTGATTCTCATCGTCGTTCTTCTCATCTTCTTCCTCCTTATCATACCTTTTAAATTTTCATAGCTTCCTCATTATAGTCCTTCTCCTCATTCTCATTTCATATTCATAATTTTCATTCTCACTTACTTCTTGATTATGATTTCTTGATTATCTTCCTCTCACCGTTCCCATTCGCAGCACATCCTCATCCGTATCCTCCCCGTCCAGATGCTCCTAATTTTTACTGCTAATTTTCTAACCATGATATTTTTGAGCAAGTATATAATAATTATAGAGTACCTTCAGCATACATTATGCACATAAGTTTTAAAAAATGTTATTGATGTAATTTCAGAAATAAACATAATATAGTTTTTATTTTTGTAAAATACGTATATTGAGATGTCTTAAATTCCTTTCTGGAATAATGTAAAAAATATTAATTTAAGCAAATGACATTTTTACTTGCAATTCATGTGTAAGAATAATGTTTTCAGTACACTCTATCTGGTTTAATCAATCTGAAACTGCTGATAATTCCTGATTAGCGTTTAAGAACTCTTAGAATTCATTCACACTTTCTAAAAAGAGAAATCGACCATTTTGAAATTAAACCTGCTATTTATCTCAGTTTGTTGCAGAAAACATTTGGAATTATAATTACTGAATGACAGATATTACGAATGCATCACCGTCATTCATACAAAAAAGTGTTTTTTATATACGAGCTTTCATTCATACAAAGCATTGCTTATTTATGTATTTGTAACGGACTTTCAATGATTTGTTCCTAGAACGAAATTAAGTTATAAAATAAACTCTAAATATGCAGACAGTCACAAAAGCAGAGAAATGATTTCTGTAGAAACATACGTATTAAGGGTTTTAAATTCGAATAAATGCAATGGACGAATATGTAGGAGGTAAGTAGGAGGGAGAAAGAAAGCGAGTGGGTTGTCTCGCATTAAAAGCAAATTAGTGAAACATTGTTCGTAAAATTGTAATATGAGTCTATAGTTTCTTATCTGTACAGTTTTAAAAGTCTTTTTTTTTGCTCGCCCCCTCGTATCATGCGAGAAATTTCAGGAAATTTAATTATAGCTTAAAATGCGGTAGGTGTTATTATAATTTATTTGCTTAAGTTAATAATTCTATACAGTACCGGAATATTCAACTTACGATTTATAGATAAAAGAAAATATTGTGTTGTGACTAATCTCGCTTGTCGTTTGGCAAGCATCCGGGATCCGAACCCGGGCCTTTCGGTACGGCAGTCTGAATCGCTAACCACAATCCTGGTTGGGCGGCAAAAGAGCATATACTAGAAATGAGTTACAATAATTAGAAGAGAATATTCATTGCAGGAAGGATTCGCCGCCCAGCTGGTATGGTGATTAGTGAAGCTACCTCTGTACCAATAACCCCGAGTTCGAATCCTGAAGGAGGCATGGATGTTTGTAAGTGTATAGTGCTCTGAGGCAAAAAAGTATCCATAATCATGTTTCTTTATGAAAAAAGTGGCCTTTATGTGACAGAATACGGTACATTGTAAGCCGAAAGTCCTTTCGAGAAGCTGATGATAGAAGATGGGTGGAAGAACAGCGGATAGTCCACATGGATGATCTCCCTCAAAATATGGAAGGAACTGCATAGTTAGAGCGACGGGACTATAGCTGTACGGTCAATGATGAACATCTAGTGCCTCGTTCGCTTCTATATGTACATGTTTGAATGCGTCATCATCATTAGACAGGATAACTGAATATTCGAATGTCCCATTACTCCTGATCTCTTGGGAATGTACAGATTATATGATACAAAATGAATATTTTGATTATTATTCCCTTGGGATATTTACAAATAAGCATCGCACTTGTTATAAAATTCTCCGTTTCTATTAAGTCATTACTTTCTAACCGGAAGGCGTTTCAGTTTTTCTCGTATATTGTTGGAAACATAAAACGTATTATTTCATCATGTATTTTAAAAACAATAGTTTTTACTTCCTTGTACGAAGTAAAAGTGTTGTAATCGCGAAAAATTTCATGTATCATATTTCAACGAAAATATGTATTTCTACCGCTTTCGAAACATGTATGTATGTATGTACGTATCTCGCCAAGAATGAGTAGCCGTAGAACGTTGAAATTTTGTGTATGGGACTGCTGTAACATGTAGTTGTGCACCACACTTTTCCGTTGCAATCGCTGTACCAATCCTATATATATAATCATATATTCTCAAACTGTTACCTATCTCATTGAGCTTCGTTTTTTTATCTTATGTGTTAGTAAATTGTGCATTTTTGCTTTAAAATTATTAAATATGTAGTTTTTATATCCCGGTTAAGATGTTTATGCCTTTATTTAATTTGCATGAAATAGCTGTATAATTATGAACAATTTAAAACTTTAAGTGGCAAGTTAAGCCTATAGAACCGCTATTTGTTTACATTTAAAATTCAGAAGAATAGTGAATAAAGTCAGTTTCTGCACCTCCAATGTCTTTTTGCCGAGTGGGACGAAACGTGAACTTTCAGTTTTGTGCATCTAAATGTCTGCGTTCTTGCCAGCTGGCCGAATTGCTTGTTTTGGGGTAGAAACTCTAATTTTAACTGCAAATAGATTTTTCTAACTGTATTTGGTGTTTTATGTTTTTCTGTATTTCACAATTTTTAACGAAGATGTTTTGAGTTTTTCTGTATTTTTGCTTTGCCGCCAAGTGGGAACTGAATTAGTTGAATGAGAAATATATGTCTAATGAAATTCGAGGAAAGAAGTTTAAATGAAATGCATCCGAAAATGGTTATAATTTAATAAGCCTTACAAGGAAGTCATGTTATGTCGACATCAGATTTTTTTAAACGAATACCTTCCTGTACGTAGTTAATGGTTGTTGGATATGAAGTTCTTAAAACAACTCGTCATTTTTAATTAAACTAGAATAATTCAATATTGCAATTATTTTCTTCAGAGATCTCAAAAGGAATAAAGCTAAGTTAATAAATAATAGTATTCAGTTTGTACTTCCTCTTTTCTTATCTTTTAGGTAACGTAGTAAAACTCCACAGTCCCAATTATACGATATTTATAAACAGTTAAATTATCTTGGAATAGTTAATTACGTTTAAAAGTTAAATATATAAAACGACAAGAAAAACATTAACCACATAATCAAAATTACTATTCTATTAAAATAAGGGGAAATATGTAGTAAAGTGAATTAAATTCGAAATTATCATGGAAGAAAATTAATATCTATAAGGACAGATAAAAAAGGTATCTTGTAAGGGAACGATTTGAGTTTTACCTGGAATATTTATTATTCAGAAGTGTTTTGGTTGGGTCACTGAACTTAAATATATTTTATTTATAAATGCAGCAGTTTGGTAGCTATTATGTAACTATTTCTGTAACACAATAAAAACAAATTTATACTACAGGGATCAACAGATTTCAAATAAACGAAATCAAGTACATTATATTTCGAATGCTTTAAGATTATTGGGAATTCAATCTTAGTAGTCACTAAACAAAGCGCTTATAATTTCAAAATATATAGTATAATTTTAACTTCTCACAGAGCAAGAATTTCTTCAATTTCTAGCTTGCCATTGCATGCTAAGACCAATCCCCAGGCGAGGAATGAGTTGATCACACGACTCTTGTGTATTTTTTCTCTATATAATAGAAACATGAGCCAGAATTTTTTTATAAAGTCATAATAATTCCTTCCTTCCATAAGTATGTAGATGAGGGGGATTCTTTAATGGATGAGGTCACTAATTACAGCTCATTAGTGAAGGTTTATTTCTTGGGGTTAATTGAAGTATTTAATTTCCCTTAAATGTAAATTTAAAGTAAGTTTTGTTAGAATATCCCCCATTAAGCACCATCGTATCATTATAGTCTTCCATTTCTTTTCTGTGATCAATAAAATATTTATAAGCTGTTAAGTATCACGCACTTTGGCATAATTAATAAACCGGCAGAATTTAAGAAAACAATTTTTAGTCTTTTTAGCCAAATCATAGGATTACAATATACGCAAGCAGAACGTTTAATACCTAACGAAAACACCATTTTAATACTTTGTAATGTAATACTCTTTTTTCAAAGCAATATACAATCTTGAATGAGAACAACATATTAGATTTAGACTACATATGATAAAATGGAATTGTATTTCACTTGGAACTCTTAACAGAGATTCGTGGAAAAGAATAGAATCACTATAACAAGAGTTAAAAATAATGCAGCACATATTAAAGCTATTTCTGCTATATCTAGACATGACGTTTATTTATATTAAGCCGTATAAGAGGATATTCATAACAGAGTTTCATTTCAAACTGCAGAATTCTTGTTTTTACCAGAAGGTATTTTGTCAGAATTCCAATTCTTATTCTTTACATTGTTGATGAAGACGATGCACAAGAACAAAGAGGAAATTCCAATTCACATATTACTTTACTTCTTACTGATTCAGGAACCCAGGGTTGTCGTTATTCAGCTGCAATTCCCAAACCTAACAAGCATTGCTTACTGATAAATAAATACTGCCGTAATATGCGTGAAGATCAAAATGACTTTAATTTTATTTCAAATTCAATTTAATGAAAATGTATAACGGTTGATGCTATAGAAATAGCACAGGAGAAAATTAAACTGCGGCATACTTTTCAAAGTTTATTTAAAATATATTTTAAACACTTGATTTCCTTTAATTTAAACCTATTTAAATTATATGTTATTCAACTTTCCAATAAAATACGGTTTTAATAAAAAGAAATAAAAGAGCAAACATTTAATTATATTGATGTAAATTTACAAAAATCAATTTTTACTTATATCCAGTTATACTTAATAAAATATAAGCCAAGGTTTCGTATTACAGGCCTTTCTCTTTATTAGCACAACACATTAGAAGTCGTTTACATGATACTTTACTTAAAGCTCATTCTCTATTTAAAACGGAATTGGAGGAAAGTCTTGCGCTGGCCTGATCAGATTATTTACTTACAAAGTAATAATTTATCTCTGTTTTCTTCTTTTAGGCAAAATGAATGTTCTATTTTAAAACTAACACCTATTATGTAATTTTAGCTTACTGATCTACGTAGAGCAATTTTACATAATTTTCTTGCGCTGATTGTCTGTGTAAAGACACTGGATTTTTTTTAATATATATACCTGGAATTGTTTAATAACATTCTATTTTCATTGCAATTTTCACACGATTCTTGATTTCTTTTTTAAAATGAAAAAAAATTCATTTATTAAAAATTAACTTAAATTTCATTTTAATTCCAATTGTATTTGAATCATTTCGTAACCAGATGAAATTATATATTATATAAAACAGTTCTGAGGGATGAGTATATTATAATATAAAAAATTATTTTATCAAACGAAAGAACTATTTAATAAACCTACGCAGTGTCTCTGAATCATGTAAATGTATAAATCATTCTTAACTTAGGTTAGCTATACGCTGAAAGGTTTTGATTTAAATGTGCCTCATTAACTGAACACAATCCTTACATCTATTCAGAAATTCCATGGCTGTACTAAGCAGTTTACTCAAAAACTGTTGTTACATTTATTGTCTAATTTAACGTAAATTTATTACTGCAATAAAACTTGTGGATGAAACTATATCGCGAAAATTTCTTTGCGAATGTGTACTCTAAGAAACAACACGTCTACGTTAAAGTTAAATAGCGAATAAAGTAAATAACGATAGAAATAAAGTGGAAATTTGTAGCGCGCATATTTTCTTTAATCTCAGTATTACTTTTTACAATTAAAGAATTTCACTTTAAGCTTCACTACCTTTTATATTTTCAATGTAAATCATTTATTTATTTTTTTTATTTTACATTTTTATCGGTATTTTTAATCACTGTTGCTTCGTGCCTGTTATTAAGCCTCCCCTTTACTATTAAATTCTTGTACGAAGTAAAGAACGTACCGTAATCACGAAACATTCCGGGTACCATATTTCAACGAAAACATCCATTTTGACCGCTATAGAATGCAATTGAACGATGTTTCTGCGTGACATCTGTACGTAAGCACAGAATAAAGGACTGTTTTCCCAAACAAATTATAAAACTGATTTAAAATAGATTCAGAAGAGATTTTTTGTGGCGTCTGTACATGCGTACGTATATATCTTGCATAACTCAAACCCAAGTACTCTTAGAACGTTGAAAGTTTGTGCATAGGACTGCTATAACATGCAAATCTGCACTTCCCTTTCTGGTTGCAATCGGCCGCACCAAAAGTATATATATATATATATTTACACATATTTATACATATATATATATATACATATATACAGCCACATATATATAAATATGTATATATATATATATGTAATAATAATATTCCATAGTCAAAAGTACATATAAAACCCTAAATTAAATTT
>KK115334.1:36405-106498 GCA_000611955.2 Stegodyphus mimosarum
CTCTTTTATTTTTTATTTGTCTGGACTTTCAACGTCTTGTGGCCTTTTTAGGCAAATTTTGTCATTGAGCCGGTAAAGTTGCATTATTTGCAATAATTCGGCTATAAAATCACTGACTGACTGACTGATCGGGCGGTCTTTTCATTAATGTAATGATGGAATAAACATCAATTCAAAAAGCTATTAATTGTTCTTCGAAGATGTAAATTTTAACACAGCTGTTTTTCAAGAAAAATAATAAATGGATTCTTTTTGTTATCATCGTTTGTTACTTTGAGCTACGACTACAAAACATCATCATGGCACATCACATATATATATATATGTATACAGCCATATATATATATATATATATACAGCCACTGTGTTACTCGGCTCAGTGAACTCAAGTTTTTTATTCTTATATGTTGGTAAATTGTGCATTTTTTCTTTAAAAATCATTGAATTATGTTGTTCTGATCCTGCATGCAAGATTTTTAGAATTATCATCAATTTAAAAGTTGTTTAAGTGCGGCTAAGACTAATTTGTTTTACTATAACAGCCATATTTGTTTACATTTGAAACTTGGCACATTAGTGAATCAATTCTTTCTGCACTTTCAGTGACCTTTTTGCCGAGTCCGACCAAAAGGAAACTTTCGATTTTGTGCACCGAAAAATCTGCCATCTTGCCTGCTGGCCGAAATGCTTGTTTTTGCTTAGAAACTGTAATTTTAATTGTAAAAACTGCTTTTTAATTGTTTTAACTGTACTAGGTGTTTTATGTTTTTCTATATCTGTCAATTTTTAATGAAGCTATTTTGAGTTTTTATGTATTTTTGCCTTGCCGCTAAGTGAGAACTGAATTCACTGAAGGAGAAATATATCTCTTTCGAAATAAGAAATTAAATGATTTTAAATTACATTTAAAATAATTTTGTTTCGTATTAGCAGCAAGTATTGTCGCCAGTCTGTCTCTGACAGCCGAGAATGTTTGTAAACAGCGCATGCGCATTAGGTAAGCGGTGGTGAATCGTCTGGGAAAAGCAATTTATTTTTTATTTGTTTAATTTCTTTTATACATCGTTTTAGATTTATTATGTTATTCGAATAATACATGTGGCAACGATTAGATAATTCTTCAGATGAAATACATAATTTTTGTGCAATCTGAATTGTAAAGCGAATGAGATGTAACGCTGTTAATTGAGCCTAGCACCAGAATGTCGCTATGGTAAATAAATATAGTGAATTTTAAAGAGTGCATTTATTCTATTGTGGTTTATGCTCAGTCAACGAAGTAGATTTTAATTCAATCCAATAAGTATAATAATAACAATACGTTTAAATGCGTATAGTTTAATATTCCGATACAGAGGAGGCATGTGATGTATACATCAGCTTTTTATTAATATATTTATTGTTATCATTACTTAAATTAGAAAGAAATCTTTGAATAAATAAAGGCATTAAAACTTTGCAAATCATTCTGTTTGCTGTGAGAGAATGTCACCTGTTTTGAACTCAATGACTGATAGCGGAACCGCTATATCAACTAATAGAAATAAGATGAGTACCACTGTGTAATGCAGTACAATTCAAAAACATTTTGATATATTACAAATGGTGCAATAATTATGTAGGTACAAAATTTAGAAAAAATATTTACCTGATTAGTTACAATATTTTGTTGCTATTTCCTTGTTTCTTTACATATTCTATTAACAAAAATACTTATCGAGCAAATTTCATATTTAATAAAGATTGCCGGTTGCACATTGCAGTTCAATAAATGCTCGCTTGTACTAAAATCCAGAATCATCCAGAATAATCTGCGCATGTTAATAGTTTTACATTTAATAACTTTAAAAGAACAAAAGCTAATTTAAAACAAAACTCTTGATTCAAACTGATTTGATTGTTACTGATGTAAAGCAAAAGAAAATCTTCATAATTGATTTGGTGTTTCGCGCGATACTGAAACTATGGTTCGCTGCTTATTGTTTTATGTGACACGCAGTGATGGAGTAAGGAAAGGAACTTTATTTTTGGTGCACATTTCGGTAAGTAATGGTCTCATAGTAGGCCCTTTCAGTGGCTTCCCTTTTACCAAATTACAAATATCAACTTTTTTAATACTTTAAATATCAACTATTATATTGAAATATCAAATTTTGACAATTTTAATTACAGATACCGATTTTCTGAATATTTCCCCTTTTATGAGGATTTATTAAAATATTTTGCTACTTTCCTTCCTATTGATTATTTTTTGCGTATCGTATCGGCAGGCTGAAAACCGCTGCCCTAAAGGAAGAATGAAAAAGAGAAAATCTAACTTTCTTTCTACAAATGGTTCTGCATTTGAGTAACGTGATATAAACCGAATCGCAGAGTTCCATAAATAACGTATTCCTCTCTCTCTCGATCTCCATTTACATATTAAGAAAAAAAATACTATTGGAAAAAGACTTGCTACTACCCAAGCTTCGCGCAAATCGCTTCAAGCAAACTGAAATTGAGACGAAAACTGACACAGAATAAAAATAAATGGCAATTTATTTTATTGTATTTCATTTGCTAGGTAAGCTTTTATCAATATGGGACATTTTACCAAAACGTGTGAATATTTCTGCTTTATTTAGTTTACTATGAATTTTTTTTTATACTTCTTTATGAATGATTCTCATGTAGCTGTGCTCCTAAAAAGAATGACATTTAGGCAATAGGAATATTTTAATGTTTTTGTATGAGTACGTATGTAAATAGGAAAATGTGAAATTAAGTATGCTGTACTACATTTACAGTATTGTATTAGATAATAATTACCTTTTATTAGAGATATAACACACATTTTTCAAGAATTGTATCGAATATGAATAATTAATTTCGTCCTCATCGAGAGGTACACGTTTATTTTGCAATACTTTATACTGATTAGATTATTTTAACGCCAATAAAAGGAAAACAATAAATGTCATCTTACCTAAATGGCTCTAATCTATCTATATTATTCATAGGTATAGTAATCCACAGAAATTTCACCGAAAAATTTTGAGGTAGGGATGACTTGAATAATTCTTAACATCTAAATGCATTAACTGCAATAAGAAAACTTTTAGCACATTTGTTTATGGGGCTACTACCAAAAATATTCATTCCTTATGAAAAAGACATTTTAGAAGAGTAAAGTGTTCCATTTAGTAGTAAGTACTCATTTACATGAGAATCTAATATAAAAACCAAGAAGAGAAGCACACGCTAATCCATATGCTAAATTAGAACAACTTGTTTTAATCGTTGATGCATATTCTTTGAAACCTTCTGAAAGATGCCTTGAAAAAATTCAACAAGGGTTGTCATGCAACTTGTATACAGTATTGAAATCATTGCGTAAATGTAGCACTTGACAAATTTCTCTTGACTGCAGACTCTCAAAATAATCATTGAAAGAATGTATGAATTTGGAAGTTTTGTTTATAAATTTAGATATTTATATTCTGAATTTTTGTTATCTGTTCTTGTGAACAGAATATCATGTTCTTGATTCCTTGACTCTTATTCTGTGCTTTGATACGTTATGATACTGTTTTACTACGTGCATAGGAACACTAAACCAGTAACCTTTCTCCAACCAATACCTTATAAGGCTAAAGTTTGCCAGTCGATCTCCGCAAACTGCAGACAGTTGTCATGACAACGGAGCGTCACGTGGATTTGACAGTACTGGTAAATTAGTTATGAGGAAAAGGGGAGCATGAAAGAACATATTCCTGTTTTGCATGTCTAATAGGCAATTTTCATTAACAGATTTATCTCCAAACAAGTATTGCTGTACGTCTTCGGCCCCTACGATTGTCTGTCAACAAGGGAAACATGTCGCCGGCGCAACAGATACGTTATGCAGCTCCTATTCCAGGGAGAGTGAACATTGACCTTGACGGGATACATTGTCGCTGCACATATATTTCGAGACAACCAATGAAGTTGAGTACGGAACACATGTCCGAAATTCAATGGCTTCTACTGAATTAACGTCTTAAACATATATGCTTATAAACTTTAGCTTTATAAAATTATTTGGAATTTTTGTTGTTATGTCAGCAAACTAAATTTATGATGCGATATTTATTTCGGATAATAATTTTCGGATGATCTCTATAAATATAGATTTTTTTTTACTTTGATATCAGTAATTCGATAATTTGTTGAAAATGATTGCGTCGCCAACCGAAAGATAATTTTACATACTACCACAGAGAGCACTAAAATCATCTAAGAGATTAGGCGGTCGTTTGATGGAGATTTTACTGCATTTGCTTCTCAATGATATATCTTTTATAAAAGATTTATTCTTCATTGCATCGGTTTTTCCGAGACAGGACGCATTTTATTTAATATTAGTCATTATTTAGACGTGCTAGAAATAAGCGATAAAATTGCTTTCCACAAGTCTCTAATATATGAGAGGATTTTATCCCATTGTTACGGATTTTGCATTTAGTTAGTTGTTTTTGGTAGAATTGTAATTAAAATTATTTTATTTTCCCGTACAATGCAGCGCGTGACGAATTTTTAGAGAAAGCTACGCCGGAAAAGTATAAATACAAGAGCGCCTGCATTTAGCATTTAATAACTAGATATCGCGTAATTCTACTCTTCTGCTTTCCAGAAACCTTGAGAATATAAAAATTACTAGAATATTCTAGTGCATGATTAGAAAACCTTTAAAAAGGCCTGAGAAAACATCTCAGTTCACTTGTTTACTAAGTTATTGATGTTTACTTAGCCACTGTAATTTTTAGATCGAATTAACTTTCTCTGCGCTTTGAATTGTGTTCTATTTAACGTTTTATTAGTTTAAAATATAACTATTGTGAGATATTGCGATATTGTATGAATATCTCAGAGGAAATATTTCAGTATTTTGTTTTGTTTTTTGTGATAAGAATAAATTTTATGAACTTTTCATCAGACTTGTGCATTCAATCTATCACGAACCCGTACGCATGCAACACTTTTAGGTGTCAGAAGTGCGATTTGAATGTCAATCACAAGAGCGATGGAGGAACAATTGAGACAACTCGTCACTGATTTTGCTGCATTCCAAGAAACGATGAAAGCTGGCCAAGCATCATTTAAAGAAGAGATGAAAGATTCCGTAAAAGAGATGACAGCTGGTCAAGAATCCATTAAAGAAGAGATAAAAACCGTTCAAGAAAAGATGGAAGAATCCATTAAAGAAGAGATAAAAGTAGGTCAAGAGGAAATGGAAGGAGAAATTACCTGCATAATAGAAAACAAGTTCGAAGCTATGGAAGGAAGAATAGATACAGTTGAAGACAAAGTTGGAGAAATTCAAAGGTGGAGCAACAAATTGAGAGAAAGAGTTTCTGCCGTCCAACAACAAATTGGTGAAAGGGTTGCTGCTGCTGTTTCCAACGAAGTTGATACCTTAATGAAGTGCATAACCACAGAAAGAAGCAGTTCTGAGGGTTTTGAATTTTTATCCATGCCTGCTCGTCCGTCTCTGAGGCTATCCACATATGATGGGAATCCCTCCTGGCAAGTGTATAATACATAATTTTCTATAGTGGCGGAAGCTAATGGATAGGATTCGCAAGCTATGGACTCTCATCTCGCCGCTTCTCTGAAAGCAGACGCAGCGTATATGCTTCAGACTCTTCCCGAACGCAAAAGGCTAGATTTCAAAGTTCTGTCCGGCGTGTTGCAGCTGCGTTTTGGAGAGAAGGGAAGACTACAGCAGGCTTCAATTATTATCGTTTCAACAGAAGCCCACGGAAACGCTCCAGGAACTTGCCACGGATGTAGAAATGCTATCTCATCTTGCCTTTTCGGAATACCCGACAGAAACAAGAGAGATCCTAACCCTCCAGTACTTCATCGACGGCATCCGGAACTCTGAAGTACAGAAAGTTCTACGAATGGCGGATGTCAAGGACTTAAAAAGCGCTGTAGTGTACGCCCTTAAATTCGAAGACGCCCAGAAAGCAACTCGTAGAGATCGCCACCCAATCAGAGCTGCTCTCAGGAGCCAGGGGATCAAGTCAATGTCCCATGGAATGACAAAGAAGTCAGGAAAGACCAGAAGAAAGACCGTGACATTAAACCTATAATTGATTTAATGGAGTCTTTAAACAGAAAACGCACCTGGCGGATTTAAAAATTTAAATTTTAAAAGCGGTATTGTCATCGTTTTAAAGTGTTTTAAATCTGTACAGTGTTCATTTGATTTTAAGCTCGTTTCTGAATTTATCTCACATTCGCGTCTTTGAAGGCTACATATGTGATGTATCCGTTACCATCATTATCCGGCATATCTAGGATAAACATTGTTACGAAACATGTTCACAGAAAATTATAAAATAAGGATTTTGGCATTTTTTTCTGCACTCTAAAATAGTTTAAAAATTTTACCAAAAGATCTCATAACGCAATCGCCTTTCATTATTAACTGCGTAATTTTATTTAGCTTCTATTAATTTTTGTAAACTTTAAAGAAAAGAGTTTAATTAAAAACTGGTATGAAACCATCGGAAACTAATTGAAATTAAAATTAGAATTTCATTATGTCGTCAAAAGTTTTTTTGTTATCATATTTGTAATTCAAAGATGTGATATATATGTATTATATATATATATATATATATATGTATATAATGAGTCGGATATAATGCTCCGTCGAAACTTAATTTTTGAAATCACATCAGAAGCACCACAGAAATAAATGTCAGTACAAGAGTATTACGCAAACAATTAAAAACAGATAACGGTTTTTGATCTCATTATGAGTTTTTTTAATTTTATGCTGAAATATATTAAATTTATCCTCCAAAATCATATGTTTAGCAATTAGTTTGTATCTCTTTTTTATTACAAAATATAACGTATTCCCAGGGCATACGTAAATAGCATTTAACACATAAAATAAAATCTAAATAATCAGAGCGCAATTCCTAAAATTAGCGATTTTTTTTGTTTCAAAAGAAGTTATAAAAATGATAGATAAAAGCAAAAGTGTTCGTTTAAACGAAACGTTAATAACGAAAAAAGAACTTCTTTTCAGAATTTGAAATGATGAAATAGTGAAAATGAACAAATAATGAAAAATTTAATAATTAATGCATTTTACATAAATAGTTTAAAAAACAGAATTTACAGACGTTTTCAGATAATGGAAGCACTGAAATAACTTTCGTGTAATTTTTTTAACTTAATTAATTTGAAAATGTAATTTTTATTTGGTTTATTTTATTTTATTTAATATCATGAATGAAGCTTGGTCTGTCCTTTTAATGCGAATATTAAATTTTGACATATATTTAGAAATTTTTGTCAACTTCCTATGAGGTTTTATTAAAATGATGATTCTAATATTTCTGCAAAAAGAAAAAGATAGGTTCATGCTCTGAAATATTAAGTTCAGAAAAAAAATCCTTAAAATATTACAGATGCCTTTAATTAATGATTCTCAAACTCTCAAGTTCAGTATATTTTAAATTAATTTTCGTGACAAAACATTTTACTTTAATAAACCTAACGCCATTATTAAATGCATCCTATTTCTATACTAAAATGAAAATTGAAACGAAACTTATATAAATAACACTTCTGTTTTTTTAACTAATTATCCAAATTCAATCCAAAGATCAAGAATTAAATTACTTAAACCTTATCTTAAGTAAACTCTACCCAGGATTTTCAAATGGCTCTGATTAGCTCAAGAGGTAAAAGCAACCTCTGTTATTTCAATGAATTGGATGTAAATAATTTTTATTAAATGAAGTCACTTGAGTAATTTTTATCTGAAACTTTCATTTGACCACAACCTAATCTAATATATGCTGTAAAAGTTCAGTTCTAATTAATTAGTCTTGTAAATACAGCCAACCAAGGCTTCTAACAAATTATAATGCTTGTTTATTTTCATAAACTATAACTGGAAATCATGAAATGTATATCTTTCTTTAAAAATATTATTACAAATTTATCTAAAAGCCCATTATTCGCTTATTATATTTTATTTTTGTATGGTTAAATCCTTCGTTATTTTGTTTTATGTTGCTGGTTTTATTTATCAATAACCTTGTTATACAACTTCATCCATGTAGTTACTGTATCACCATTACAGTTAAAAGGTTTTTTTTTTTTCCTCCTCCTTTCAGCATATGCCTTCATGGTGTAATGGTAGCACACTCGTCGCGTATTCGAGATGTTCATATTCCAGTCCCGGCGAGGGCATTGTTCATTTTTCACGTCTCTTTCTTCAAAACAACCTAATATTTCTACAGTGGCGCCCGAACTAAAACGTGCTGGACGATGATTCGTCACCACAAGGATTTGGCCATTGGGACCCTTAATACCCAGTCATCTTTTGAAAGATAGATATATAACGCATTTTTTCCTCCTGATGCCTTTGTGGTGCAACGGTAGCACACTCGGCGCATATTTCGAGAGGTGCAGGTTCGAGTCCTGGCGAGGGCATTGCTCATTTCATTTTTTCATGTCCCCTGCTTCAAAGTAACCTAATGATTCTACAGAGTAAAATGAAAGAATTGCTATCAAAATCCCCCTATAATTCTTCGTAATTTTTGCAACTTCCATACCTCGATGAATTAAATCTGAAATTTTAAGTTGTTCCCAGCCTAGAAATTTTTCCGGGAATTGTTCAACTCTTGTACTGACTAAACTCGCTGAATAATTTAAAATGAAACCTTTTACTGTTTTTCTTCTATGTTTATCATATAAACATTATTTCTAATATTCATATTTGGCATTAATCTCGTTGTGCAATTAAATATAAGAAAATGTACGCTCTTTCTCATTTCTATGATTCATTGATATTTCTAATAAACGTGTCTGCACAATTTTTCAGATTACCCTCAAGACCGTAATTGAAATTCAAAATGCTAGATAATCTCTCTCTTAAATAAACTCATTTACTGCCACCGAGCAAAATTTAGATTCGATCTTTCAACTGATGCGTGCGTGATTGAATAATAAATAGTTTAAAACAGGCTTCATTGTAATTTATTATGGCAGGTTATTTTCTATTTTTTACCTTATTTTAGTGTAATTCTGCCTATATTTCTTTTATATTTTGCTTTGCTTTCGTTCATCATGTTACAATATTTTACTTAGATATTTAATTACTGTATTATATAAAATGTGTATGGATAATTAGAAGTTTAAAAATAACTACACTGGAATTTTAGAAATAGCTTGTTATAGACTAACAGGTTTTACTGACAAATTTTACTGTCATGCTGGCAATACTTGGCGAAGTTTTGCCAAATTTGGAAATATTTCCGAATGCTCTAAAACGAAATATTACGATTTAGAACTATGTTAAATGATATGCCAAAAAATTCCGAATTTCTTTCTTCTTTACGAATTTTTGGAGTAAAGTATACTAAAGAAGCCACAGAAAGCAGGCATTCAGCTCATAATTTGGTCTAAGAGCTCATAATTTGGTTTTTGAGCGCATCAGTGCATTTAAGTGCTTAGTGTTTTCATTGAATTTCCAAGCATAAAGCTTTCACTCCGACGTTCTAAATTCACTGCAGCGTTTGATCTATAAAATGTAGAATTAAATTTGTTATATTCGCTCTTGTATTAATAGGAGAGCATATTGTGTGATTTTCCTGGTTAGACTTATATTTTACAGCTGTATTTAAGGAGAGTTTGCTTAGCTTCAGAAAATGAATGATTTGTTCAAGAGAAAGAAGTTAAGCTACTAGTGAACAAGTCACGTTTGTTCATCTCTGGCCGGTACGTAAGCTATTATCCGTCGTACCACTGACTTAAAAAATTTGGAGGACATCGCTCTGAATAATTTCTTAAAAAATTATCTCCAATACCTTGATTAATTCATTTACACTCGTGGATGATCGTCACCTTTCTAACAACTCTGTAGAGACATTAGGTTATTTCGAAGCAGGAGACATGAAAAATAAGCAACGCCTTTGCCGGGAATCGAACCACGGACCTCTCGGTTACGCGTCGAGCATGCAGACCACTACACCACGAAGGCATGCGAAGAAGGCGGGAGAAATACTTTGTATACTCCCCTTTTAAAGGGTGACTGGGGTTTTGGGGACCCAATCGCCAAATCGCGGTGGTGGAGAATCATCATCCATCACCTGTTTTTTTTTAGTTCGGGCACCAGTGTAGAGACATTAGGTTATTTCGAAGCAGGAGACATGAAAAATAAGCAACGCCTTCGCCGGGAATCGAACCACGGACCTCTCGGTTACGCGTCGAGCATACAGATCATTACACCACGAAGGCATGCGAAGAAGTCGGGAGAAATACCTTATAACTCCAGAGTTATTTTAGAAAGGAGAGATCTGGCAGCATATCTAGCAAAGAGGAGTCTGGTAAGCACGAACATAATCAGCAGAAGTACAAGCCGTGTATGACCGGTATTATATTTTTAGGAAATAAGCCCGAAATGTCATGAAAGTAAATGCAATACAATGGACTGTAGAACTTCGTCAACATAATTCTATACAGTAAATGTTCCAAGGAAGACAGTAAAGTGAAATGCAATGCAATGGATTGTAGAATTTCGTCAATGTAATTCTATACAGTAAATGTTCCAAGGAAGACAATAAAGTGAAATTCAATATAATGGACTGTAGAATTTCTTCAACATAATTCTATACCGTAAATGTTCTAAGACAGTAAAGTGAAATGCAATACAATGGACTGTAGAATTTCGTCAACATAATTGGATACAGTAATTGTTCCAAGGAAGACAACAAAGTGAAATGCAATACAATGGACTATAGAATTTCGTTAACATAATACCATACAGTAAATGTATCAGGACTTCTGTAGATGATTCTAGTTTATTTCGCATACATAACTTAGTCCTGAGCAAAAACAGGGAGCTTACTAAAAGCTATGTTCGTGCGTGTGTAGAAGATACTACAAAGATAAGAAGGGTTCAAATTACCCTTTATTTGTTTATCGAATTTTACATGCGTTCCCGAACTTCGGGATACAAAGACCAACCACTTGTGGTCTGAACATAAAAGAATATAAGGCTACTAACTAACTAAAATTTAAATAAGAGCTACTTTTAATATTTACACAGATGACTAGCACTAAGACTGGCCTTTTAAATTAGTACGTTTGTAGTACGCGAACCGCGGAAAACTACAATACGTCTTTAACTTTCAAGAGGGTTAACGTCTGGCCTTAAAGGCGGACAGTAACTGATGGCAAGCTCCCCACAAGGCGAAAGGGGTCAACAGAAACATAGTTAAAATTATTTGTAGTTATGTTAAAAATTTTCATAAAAGCTGGGATAACTATGTCAATGAATTTGCTTTCGCTCTTAGGACCGCCAAACACGACACCACAGGCAAAACTCCTGCTGGGTTATTTTTAGGCAGGAAGATTATAACCCCACTGGACAAATTGTTTTATGTTCAAAAAAGGGCTCTTGAATTCCAAATTTCGGATATACAAAAGTTAATAAAGGAGGCAAAAGAAAACACGGAAGTATCGCAGGGGACACAGAACCTTTATTATGATATGAAAAGACGGGAAGTAACTTATAATGTGGGAGATGAAGTACTTAAGCTGAAACATTCACTTTTATCAACTCCAGAAGATAAAGTGGCCAAATTTAGTCCACGGTTTGAAGGACCGTTTTCTGTTGAAAAAAAAAACCCAGGCACTGGTGGTTTTAAGAGCCAAGAATTGCGAAAAAATTACGGCAAATATCGATCAAATTAAGCCGTATTACAATCGAAATAACATGAGAATATTTAAGATCTTTTGCAGGATCCAGCACGGCAGGCACCATCTCAGCACATGGCACGACAACAATGACCGCCAGAGTCAGACACAAGTAAAGATATGAACAAGAAAAGAGAAGCCCCCCCCGGATAGAACACCGGAAATAACAAGAAAATGAAGATAACAAGAGAAGTAATTGATAACAAGTTCGCGTAAAGACTCGTAGTAAGAAGGCTATCTTCTCTTCCTTCTTCTCTCTTGGCAAAAAACCACAGGTTAAATACTTAAGCGTTAGCAAGTACAATTTACATAAACATATTCAGGCCGGAAGAGGAAAATAAGAGATGATAGTAAAGTTTTAAAATAAAATAAACGTTAGTGAACGTAAAATCCTCTCAAATGTTCAAAGGATGACAATAAATTGACTGGTTCGGCTGTTAAAGGATAGACAGCCCAGATCCCTGTTGACGGCATGCGTGATGTGCGACAGTAAAGTTAGAAAACAAAAGTTTGTTCTGAACATGTCCAAGCACATTTTGGTTGGCCATCTAAACTCAGCTCGAAAGAACATTATTTAATGAAGATAGTTAATTTTCAGTCAGCCTATTGCCATGTTGAATGTGGCCAACACCATGGTATTTGACTGCGAAAGAGGCGTAAATTTCTGCCTGGCGTAACAGTCGTCTTGGTACTTATTTCTGTACAGGTCACGCATCGGATGGCTGATACAAATGAATCTTGTGCTCTTTCAGCCGCTTCATAAATGCTGTTGCTTCTTGTACTGTTGTCACCAGGTAGACAGCTACCCTCTTGATTCTGAAACATTCAATTTGTCCTGCTTCTTCTGACATAATCTAATCATCCTATTGCTGCTACTTAAAGTCGATCACTTTCTGGATTTGCTCATACTGTCTGTTTCAGTCTAGCGGTACTGTCCGCTTCCGATTGTGACATATACAGCCCTCCGAAGCGTTATTATTGCAGTCGAAATGGATAACTGCAATCAAAATCTAACGGGCGTTTTACCCTTGAAATCCAATTTTACTCATTAATGCACTTTTAGAACATTTGTAATGGATGCAATAGAACTATTATTTTATTCATGAGGTGCTAAATTTGAATTATTTGCATGTTAGATTACAAAGTATTTGCTTACAGAGCTTTAGTGTAATCAGATGCTGAGTCCGGGTTTTTGAAGTTTAGAAAGTATTTACAAGTAATGCGGCAACAAATATTAGCTAACGAGAATTATTTCGGAACGAGAAATATAGATAGGAATATTCTAATGTTCTTAATATGCTTATCTGTAAATTTTTTATCTAATACAAAGATAAAACACTAGTGCAGAAAACTAAATTCAGATTTCTTCAGAATTCACGCCTGGATTTCATTGTTAACTCTGGAATAAAAGTGAATGAACTCTTAGATACGTCTTTTCTTGTATCGAAAGAGAAAGTATAAAAAATGTTAAGCTATTGCTGAAAACCTGACAGGATAAGGAAATTTAATGTGATAGATGAGTTTTCATAGCAGACAGATTAGAGGTTCCGCAGAAGGTTTCTACCAGGTAATTGTTTCCAAAACCAATTTTCTTTTATGCTGCAAAAGGAAACGAAAAGATAGGTGAACCCTTTTATTTGTATCTTTAGAGAAAAATATAAATGTATTAAGTAAGATTTTCTGTTTTCTTCTCTAACAATCTATCTTATATGTAGGCTTATGTCAGAGAACTTTTTGGTATTAAAATAAATTTGTTTTAACTGTAGCCAAAATAAGATTAAATTCCAGAAAATTTTGAGATTAGTTTTAATTTTATTGCCAAAAAACGAAGATGTTTAACATGTACAATTAATTACACGGAATTACATTTTATACAGTTTTAAATTTCTGAAACAGTTCCAATTATGGTAAAAAAATGATAACTTCAGAAGGGCGATAGAATTTTACTGAGCCATGTATGTAAAAAAATAAATGAAATATTTTATAATATCATTATTTTACATAACCAATTATTTTATGATTTATATCTTTACTGTTAATTCTCTTTTCCGTTTCCAACCAGAATGCATATCACGTTTAAGAGTATTTATACCGAGATTGTTGGATTGTAAGACAGACCGTGTCACCTTTCGATGTCATATCATTAGGTTTAGCCAGCTCTGATAAAATTTATTTCTCATTATAATTGCCGACATGTAATTTGTTAAGTGTGTGAGAAGGCTGAGCCAACTTCGCGTTAAAGCAATTGCGTTAAATCAGCCTTTGGCTACTAAGTTTTAAATCTGGAATTTGACTTTCAATTTCACAGTTACATCGCAACAAGTGGTGGCTGATCCTGTAAAGTATGAGACGTGCATTTTATAATAACTTTTGCAGTTCTTTTCTGATACCTGTAAATTTACTCTTAGGAATTTGGACTTAGTTTATGCTATCAAAAAACACCGAACTCTATAAGTTTCTTAGAAGTGCTTCTGTAAGATCGCACATTTTCCGTGCTTTAACTATACAGTGTAAATGTATAAAGTCTGTATGGCAAGGGGCATTCAAAATGCACAGCGAGCTTAATGTCCTCTCGAGTGGTGGGTTGTAGAGGAAGAGGGAGAGGAGACTTTCAAGCTGTCCTGCAAGGTGTTATCCATTAAATTTGAGCGGTGCTAAATTACTAGTGCAGCGGGACTCTGACTACTATATTACCAATAGTTAACACCTGGGGTCCCACTCCAACTTGTACCTGTACCTATTATATCAATACACTGATCATAAAGAGAAGAAATCAAAACTAAACTGAAATTCTAAGATTCTTCGAGCCATGTAATTATTGCATTAATAGGATAAGCAGTTAGATGTACTTATTTTAGTCACATTTAGAATTTTCACAGAAAATTTAAAATGTTCAAATTAATTAAAACATTTAAATAAAAACGATAAATAAAATGTATCATGCATCCGAAACTAAGTGCTTGTACAATACACACGAAGTTCATCAAAAATCTGACTAATGTAAACACACAGCACAACTAAAGCTAGCTGCATCTTCTGAAGATCAATCGGTCTTGCTGTCTAAGTCTTGCTAAGTTCAATCGGTCTTGTTGTCTAAGGTTTTAGTGCGAGTTTCTCGAAAGATTCCTGCTAGAATTTTTTTTTCACTCTTAATAGCTCGGCGATTAAAACTTAACTGCGAAGAATCAGAATGAAGAATAGATTAAATTTTACAGAAAAGTACAGTATATGGTACTAATAATGCCTTTTCTGAATTATATGAATTAGGAATAATAAACCTGTAATACGGAGCCCATAATTGATCTTCAGTAGCGTCAGTATGGTCTTTCTTACCAAAAAAACTCAGTTACTCTATTTCAGTCTCTATTCTCAATCTTTTCCTGAAGTGTATAAATGAGCAATGCCAACTCTCAGCCAGTAGTCTGCATTTGACACTGATCACTAGCCAAAGTGGCTTGAAAATACGTAGACACACAAAGCCAAATACGCTTGAGGCGTTATATGGTTGGATTTTAAAATTAGACGAAATTCAGTCTGATGTTAGTGTTGAACTTCATTTTAAAGATGAAATGACTTTCATTTCTCTTCTTCTAGAATTAATGCTTTGGTATAAGATCTAGGCCACATATCACATTTTATGGAAAAGATTATAAGCTACTCGTCATCTGAGAATAGTTGAACTCATAGTTTTAGAAAACTAAAACTGTAAGTTGCGTATTATTATCACTGAAATATATTGTTTCAATCATATTTTCCCATTAATTTCCTTACTTTACAAAATACTGAAACTTCTAACTACTACTATCTACTACTATGGCTACTAACTAATTCCATAGATTACACACGACGCTGGGCGTTAAATTAAACTCTCTGAGTATCTAAATTTGTGGTTGGCCTGCCTCTAGCTTCCCCACAATTCGCCACCTCATTCCATCATGTAAACGTTGGTGGTTATTAATTTTTACTGTTCTGATATTAATTTAAGCAATTGAAAATTAAACTTGAGTATCTAAATTTGTGGTTGGCCTGCCTCTAGCTTCCCCACAATTCGCCACCTCATTCCATCATGTAAACGTTGGTGGTTATTAATTTTTACTGTTCTGATATTAATTTAAGCAATTGGTGCAAGATAACACCAAGAATTCGCCGCGATGTGCTAGCGAATGGAATTCGTCTTACCCTCCAAGCTCTTATAATGTCTGTTTTTCTACTAGCTTCGCCTACACATACGTGTACGCTTACGTATTTGCCGTACAAGATTTGCATTTTTATCTAGAAGCAGTGGTTTTTCCTTCAGTTCAGTTCTTTTCACGCAATTCGATAAAATATGCAAATTCTCTTAATTTATTTCGCCAGTGTATTTCCAACTTATTTAGATTTGCATGTACGTGATTAAATTTACATTCTGGCAGAAAATTGAAATCAGAAAGGAAAAGAAAGGAAAGTTTCTTAAACTAAACTTAATTGGCGTTAAAATAACACGCCGAACAACGATTCATTTAGAAATCAAACAACAAAAGTCAGAATTATAGTTGCAAATTTTCTAGGACTAGTTTCGATGGTTTTACCGAACCAATTTCGTCAGCTGTCAAAGTGCAAATGAACGAGATAAGATATGGAGATTAGAAAAGAATGGCTGGACAGAAGTTGAGCTACTGCCGCGATCTGTTAACGACACAAGAAAACTAAAACATAATTTCCTTAAAGGCTGAAGGTAAAGATGGATTGCAAGGTTCGTTAACTAGAACAGAAATATTTTTTAATGTGAAACGCCTTCAGAAAATCAAATTCACCAATGGAAGATGTTTTTTGAATGATTTTGGCTGCAGAAAAAAAGTAAGGACCCCATTTCGGATATGAATTCCTTGGGTTATCAGGACTACTGTTTCTTCTAGTTGAGTTTGCAAACATGGCTAGAGTCCTGAGTAGGAACAGGGAGATTACTAAAAGCTATGATCGTACGTGTGTAAAAGATACAACAAAGATAAAAAGGGCTCAAATGACCCTTTATTTGCTTATCGATTTTACATACGTTCCCGATTTTCGGAATACAAAGACCAACCACTTGTGGTCTGAACGTAAAAGAATATGAGACTACTAACTAACCAAAATTTAAATAAGAGCTAACTTTTAATATTTTACAAAGATGACTAGCACTAAACCTGGCCTTTTAAATTACTACGTCTGTAGTACGCAAAACTACAATACCTCTTTAACTTTCAAGAGGGTTAAATTTCTGGCCTTAAAGGCGGACAGTAACTGATAGCAAGCTCGCGTGAAGACTCGTAGCAAGAGGGCTCTCTCTCCTTCCTTCTACTCTTGGGAAAAAGCCACAACTTAAATACTTAAGCGTTAGCAAGTACAATTTGCATAAACATAATCACGCGTTAATTCTGGCCGGAAGTGCATAATAAGAGATGATAGTAGTTTTAAAATAAAATAAACGTTAGTGAACTTAAAATCCTTGCAGGGTATTTAACGGATTCCTTGCCTGTGTGATTTAATTTGCAATGGTCAAACTAAGAGAGTTTTAAAATTTCGCGTTTAAGAACATGCGCCATATGTTAGAAAACGGAAAACGCAGAAATCCTTTGTTCCCCAGCACTGTTAGTCCAAAAATCACATTTTCCATTTTTCTACAGCCAAAATTATTCAAAAACACCATCCATTGGTGAATTAGATTTACTGGAGGTGTTTCATATTCGAAAAAAAAATCTTTTTGTTCTAGTTAACTACTTTAATTGCAATCCATCTTTCACTTCAGCATTTAAAGAGATTATGTTTTAGTTTTCTTGTTTCGTCAATAGATGGCCCCAGTAGCTTAACTCCTGTCCAGCCATTCGTATCTTGTCTCTATATCTTATCTCGTTCATTTGCACTTTGATAGCTGAGGCAGATTGTTCGGTAAAGCCATCGAAATGAGTGCTGGAAAATTTGCAAATATAACGCTTATTTTCGTTGTTTGAAGTCTAAATTAAAAATAACTGGTTAGAACTAAATAAGGTCTTTACGGGTTGAGTTATTCATCTGATCGTTTCGCAAAAACTAATTTTTTTATTTCTCCATATACTTAAACATAAATTTCCTATAAATATTTTACATGTAAAATATTAAATCCTCAAGGTAAATTACAGCTGATAACCACCTCTTGAGTTGCTTTTTAACACTGAACACAGCAGAAAGCAGGAATCTCACATTTTAGAAACTTTTATAAGAGGTTGACCATTTTTGAGTAACAAACTGCTAGTGTCTAAAATCAGTTCACAATTTTTTTACTGTTTATCCTTAGCGCTCGAAAATAGAAACTGTGTCACCCCCTGTGTGTAAGTTTAAATTTATTTTGACTACTATACTTCAGTCCAGTGGAACTTTACTTTGACTATTATACTTTGTCCCTGAAGGACTATTGTTTTCTTTTTGCGTCGAGTCACTCTGGATGTCCGTTTCACTTTTGAAACTGTTGCCACCAAATATTATCTCTCCCTGCATTATATTTGAAGAAATTAAATAATGAAGAATCTGCATAAATGTCTCTCGAGAGGGTGATGGTATGGGAAAAGGTGTGGGATACCCTCGAACCCGTCTCCCTGGGATTCTCTCCAAATCTGGCGGCGGAACTGAGCAAAGTCGTACTGTCGTCTGTATGGCGCTAAAGGCTTTTAGCAACGATAGGCCGAATCTTGCTTCGTTGCGCAATGAAATTCGTGGGCTTATTCTGATATCAGACAAGCGACAACAACAACGTGGAAGGTCTAAAACAAATTAATGATTTTTTATTGCTAGTTGCTGTTAATTGTAACTTTGAGGAAGAACTGCTGTAATTTTACTTATATATTTTTGACTTCTGTAACATAGATCAAATTTTTAAAAAAGTGTGTAATAATAGCCGCAGACTCTTTCTTCAGATGTTTTTATGGAGTTGATGAAAAATGATTCTTGTATAAAATTTGACTAGAAGCTTTGCCATTGTAACTTTAATAGTGGACAATTCTTAAAAGTAAATTCAGTTTGTTGATTTACTTCAGAATACATTAGAATTTACTTCAGAATACATTAGAATTATCGTCCTAACTAAAATCAGATAAGCACATATTAATATCAGACGAGCTTTGATTTGGCCAACTCTTTTGGTTTTCGACTAAAAAATAGAAACTTTAAAGGATCGCTACTTTTCGACATTAACGTTTATATTCAAGCGACCTGATTTGCAAATATATAAATATCAAAATCAAATTTCGTAAAAATATTCCTTCTTATCTAACTGATGTAAGAGGGGATTATTTACCCTCTAAAAAGGCAACGAGACTCCATGTGGCCTCACATTAACAATATTTTTTCCTGCCAGCCTCGTTAAATTGGATCAGCGCGAGAGATTTCCGACGAAAGATAATTCATGCAGCAAGGCGTCAGATGCAGTTAATAGCATTAATCTAAATTTCTTACGTATGCTGTATATTTTCAAAATATTCTGGTTTGAGTGAATTTGTGTGACATAAAGCAAGAGAAGTTAGAACAATGTTTAACTTCTGCCAAGTCCTTGTTGGACTGGAGAACGTGTTGTTGAACTGCATATAAACTCTGTAGTTTAAGAGCTCGTACTTCTCATTTTAATTTGATCTATCTTAAATTATATATATATTTAAGTACATATCAGACTTCACCTTTTGATCAAGATAGGAATATTTAATTTAGAATAAGGCAGAGCATAGAGTATGTAAATAAGTTGCCTTCTGGGAAGAAATTCAAACTTGAATTAAACTAATTTTACGATTATTTATATAGTAGGCATCTCAAACTTCATTTTGCTTAACGTAATGCTAGATATAATACGAGAAATTCCGTAGATTAATTATGCTAGAATGCGAATTAAGCTAAGGAGATGTAATTTAATATTTGACAAAGATGATATAGAATACTTTGATACATTATATCCAGCATGATAAAATACCTACTCAGCACACGTTCAAGAAATGACGAAATCGTATCAGCGTTACTTAATCGCATTAAGAAGAAATGAAAAATAAGACTTTGAAATTTTTTAAGTTACGCTTTGTGACTAGGGTTTCTGAAATATAATCTGTTGTTGCCAGAAACTATTTGAAAGAAAAGAAATTTAATCTGTTCTTAATTAATCCTCGGAACACATTATTTTGCACGTCATGGTGTCTGTAAAAATGGCCTTTTCACTGTCAGGGCTAACATGTAAATATTTGGCTCCGAACAGCTTTGTGACATGAAATATTATGAACACAACGTTTTTGAAACACAAGAAAAATATTTTAAAACAGCCAGAGAATAGAATTCTGCAAATAATTCGTTTATAGGGATACGCGTCTATTTTAAGAGTTCGAACAGAATCGAATGTCCTTTATAACTGTCTATTATATATCTTAAAATTAAATGCAAGTTTTTATTTTTTGGTGTTTTAAGTACTGAAGGCAAAATCAAGTTTTCATACTTTTACACTACTGAGTGTTTATAAAAAGATAGAAACGAGTATCAAAATATTTAATGAAAGAAGCTCAAGGGAATAATAATAATGCATCGAGTTGATTTAATAAGTTAACACAAGCACCTTTCTTGGACTAACGCCATAATTGGAAAGAGAAGAAGAAATAATTATAAGTCGCACAAAAAAGGAGTGTTATGAAATAAAACAAACAAAAGGTAAAACACTATATTAAACTATATAGGAAAAACATTTGTAGATTTACATAAAGTTTTAAAAACCTTAAACAGAAATTCCCGGGTATATATTTATGTTAAACAACTGGATTATAATAATAACCACTGACTGAACCCTTTTTTCGAATTATAACTTTAAGCTTATGCCAGCGAAACGTTTGCCGAGTTTAAATAAAACTGAATTCACCTGTATTAAAATGCAAAAAAAGTAATAATAATACTGTATAACCTTTATAGGTACTAAATATATTACCCTTTATAATACTTTTACAGTGTACTTTTGGCACACTGAAATTTTCTAACTGCAGTTTTTTGTGAGTTCTGTTGTGAAACTGATAACTTTCAAACAATATTTTACTAAACCAGAATTTTTATTCCATACATGAGATTTTTTTTGTTTTCTTTTTTTCCTTTTTTCCCTCTTTCTTTCTTTTTTTTAATTCGCAGAAACAATTATTCGCAACGAATTTCATTCCCAAGTTTTTCATTTAATATTTTTGTCTCTGATAAAAGAACGCAAAACAAGTGAATGGCATTGGAAAAGTTAAAAAAACAACGCATTTCCCCTTCGTTGCTACAAGAACTGGATAAAAAATTAATTGCAACCCATTGCCCCAATAAGTGTAATTACTACTGATTTTGGCAGATATTTTAATGACAAAAGAAGATTGAAAATAAACTTTTTCACTTGTTCGTTCTCACTCATTCATTATGCAATTTGTATGATGCCAAGAAATTAAACTCCACAGGTTGATATAAAAGAGAAACTAACGAAAAAGTGAAACTCAAATATTAAATTACAAAGTAAAACACGTCTAGAAGCTGGCCCCTAATCTTTCTAATACCTTCCTCCTGAGAAGCAATAGCAAGACGGTCAAAGGTAATTTCCGCGAATACTGCTTTGAATTCAAAACCTATGTACTTAACCTATGTGCACACTAATTCCTTTTTGTTATAGAGAGAAACAGCCAAAGTGGAAGTGAAAGTAGAGACAAAATAAAAAGACAATGGGTTAATAAACTTAAAATCCTATAACCTGAAACATTTTCAGCTTTCAATCTTAAGCAGTTCCAATTCCTCTCATCACCAATATGACTGTTGATCCTTTTCAGAGCTTGCATTATAACACAGACATTGTCTTGGAGCACAATGGGAGCCGTCATCACCAAATTCGTCTTCTTCTGAGCGTTGAAAATCCTGCCACTTGAAACATCCTCAGCTTTCAAAGTCAACAGAAAGCAGTTCCAATTCCTCCCATTACCAATATCACCGTTGATCCGTTAAATCGCCTGCATTATAGCATGGATATTGTATTGCAACACGATGAGAGCCGTCACCAAAACATTTCGTCTTCTTTTGAGTGTTGAACGCAACAAAATTCTCAAAGACAAATCCTATTATCCTCTGCAGTAATTCGTAGTATCATAATGCAACCAATATCACAAAACTGCTGCGACAGTAGCGATGTGAGGTATTTTAATGCATGCCATGCTCATTCGTTACGAATCTGTGTAACAATGATCTCTTCATCAAAATGAAAGAACTACTGCAAATTAGTCATTACAGCAGCAGAGAGAAACTTATCTGTGCTTTGGAATGGTCGCTCATAAGCATCAACAGAAATGGACGTGTTGGTGTGCAACGGTTTGTGGTTCTGTTAATTTTGCAGAAGTGGACAGGTAAGTAATTCTGCTGGGGGATTGTAAGTGTTTGTATTTATGCTAAAAAGGTCATTTCGCAGCTACTGACGGGTTGTCATTGCTTACTCCCCAAACCTTCTATGTTGCTTTTTGTGAGGCAAAGCGATAACAGCTAGTGAAATCTAGTGTAAAAAGATGCAAATTTGACAAGTAGAATTATCATCGGTTAATAGGTACAGATTATTCATGGAGTCTTCTGAATGACCATTCAAAACCACAGCGAAAACTGAATTTTATTCAGTCAATCATTGAGCAATATGAATATGAATTAACAAAACGCAAAAATTTAAAACAAAGAGTTTTGCGCAAAGCGCTGTAAATAATCTGTGTTCGGCCATAAAATCAGTTTGGCTTAAAGGTAAGCCCAGCATAAACGTAGTGCTCAAAATTATTCAGAAAATATCAAGGTGGAACAAACATTAATGCGTAACTGAAGAACTCAGTGATCTCTCGGGTGCTGTTGCACATTATATTGTAATATGGTCCATGAATGCTTATCCTCGGTTTATAATAGGACAAAAACCAAAATTTCATGATATAAAAAAGGAAATATTCTTTAAGACTCATGAGAATTGCTTTCATCCCGCTTCAGTTCCTTCACAATTATTTGTTGAGTGCGTAAGCTAAGACATCTCATTTTAAAGAAATGTATAGTAGATGATGGATTTTAGTTCTGGTTTTGGTTTGGTTTGTTTGATTAAGGCAAAGCACTCGAGAGATATCCGCCTAAGGGAAGGCATGACTTCCTGGAGGTTTTTCTAAAGGAAACTGGCTCGTATACATGTTATTACATGGGGAAAACCAGGCAATCACCCATGCAACCATTCCGTTCGCTGAATTCAAAGCTCAGACCAAATTACCAGTGTTCAGCGACTTTTACCGCTCGGCCGCTGATGGAGGAAAATTAACTCTGAATTAAAAATTTCATTGAAGTTTTGAAAAGTAACTGATTTTACATATTTTTGCCAAATGCGATTAAAGTTTTGATAGAATGAAGAGAATGTGTATTGTGTCTGCTATAATTAGACACTAAATAGTAATTGCAATTATTTAATTTACACGGAATATTTTTTACTGACATTATTTTGTACGCGTGTTTTTAGCAAATTATCTCATAAATTAGTTATCAGTGGAATCCCTCAGGTGAAGCACAAACACTTTCATGTTTCTAATCGTGTGTAGTGCGAGTATTAAGCCGTTTAGTTTTTCTTAAAATTCCCCTGCGATCCTATTCTCCTTACGTGGATAAAATTCGAGTGCTTCATCCTAATTAATATGATATGTTTATTTGCGATGTAATACAAATATTAAGTTTTACTTTACACAATGACGATTTTAATGAAACTTAAGTTATGTGTTTTCAAATGATATAAAAATATACTCATACAGCGCCTTCGTCTATGCTATATAGGTAGATACATTGCAAATTTAATACACCATTAAACCTGTTTAAAGAATTCATGCTATTTATCATTTTGATTTGTAACTGCTTTCCTTCTGCAAAGTACTCTACTTCCAGATCTCTCAGAGTTTGATTAATGTGCTCGTTGAATGTATACTCAGGAGTCTTCAGCTGCTGAATGGGCGTGTCACTACTTAGCAAATGTCAAATACGAAGCGGATTTTCTAACATAACTACTGTAAACATCGTTACAGGAAATTCAACATGACGAATTTAAATCAATGAAATTGCGGTTTCGTAGTACAGTGAAATTGTACAGATTGCTTAAAGGGAAAGAACAGATGAAATATGAGAGAATTCTCAAAGCAGTATGCCATGCGGCAACTGTAAATAGGATAGGATGGGCGTTTTGAATTGCAATATTGCCTCTTAATTGATTTGATTTTCTCTGTGATCCAGTTATAAAAATATTCATGCATTTCATATTTTGGCAATATTTAATCAATTATAACGGACAAATAATGAAATCTAACTTTTAATGCGCTCTCCCGGATCCTATACTTACATTCGGGAAAGATTTTTACTCATTATGAAAAATTAAAAATATAAGAAGTTTGACTCCCATAAGACAAAAATGGACAGGGATAATTTAATTTCAAAATTTGCAGTTTTTGATGTCATTTTCGACTTGCTTTGAGGGATCGGTTAACCAAGCTAGAATAATTCGAGGAAATAAGCTTAAATAAGGTGCAGCAAAAAACCGTGTAGAATTAAATAGGCCGTAGAAAGTAGTCTTGCGGTGTTGACATCAGATGTCTTTAATAATTAATGTATGATTTCTGGGCTATCTGGAATGCGGAGTGACTTGCACGAATTTATAAATTCGCATCTACTGGTAACACAAACAAGATCCCATAACACAAACAAGATCCCATAACACGAACAAGATCAAACAAGATCACAAACATATACGAGATGACTTACTTTCTGACAATCATTCTTTTCATAACTTTATAAGGTATTTCTCCCGCCTTCTTCTCATGCTTTCGTGGTATAGCGGTCAGCACGCTCGACGCGTATTCGAGAGGTCCGTGGTTCGAGTCCCGGCGAAGGCGTTGCCCACTTTTCATCCGTCCTGCTTCCCCTTTAAAAAATTCCTAATGTCTCAACAATGGCGCCCGAACTAAAAAAGATGATGGATGATGATTCTCGACCACCAGAATTTGGCGCTTGGGTACCCAAAACCCCAGTCGCCTTTTAAGAGGGGGAGTATATAAGGTATTTCTCCTGCCTTCTTCGCATGCCTTCGTGCTGAATTGGTCAGCACCCTCGACGCATATTTGCGAGGTCTGTGATTCGAATCCCGGCGAAGGCGTTGCCCATTTTTCATCTCTCCTGCTTCCAAAAAAAAAAAATCTTAATGTCTCTACAACTTTTCTTCGCAAACATACTTCAATCCCAAAGGTGGAAGTTTAGTTTGTGAGCAGTAGTCTTTTGCGTATTTCATGGTTGGTTCATAAACGGGTTGAATACAAAATTGTTTAGTTGTCCATGTGCCCGAATGATGCCTTCGGAGTGACAAAATAAAAATTCATTGAAATACCAATTTGCGATCTTCGTGAATGATCATAGAGTAGGGATGGGAAGGATCTGGAGTTACAAAGAATTATATGCTGAGTAAAATAACTAGAATTTAAAATTAAATAATTAAATATAATAAAAAATAGCGTAGAGATTAATTAAAATTTTCACAGGAATTACTTAAATTAATTGGTCTTTTGTCAGGTTGTATTTTTTGAAAGAAAAACGCTAATATTACATAAAATACTCCTGTAGTGATCTGGAGTAATTTACTGTCCTAGACGTTAAACATGATGAAACTTATACAAGATGAAGCGCATTCCTTCGCGAGTGGCGTAAATGCAAATTTTACATTTTATGTGAAAAAGTAGATAAAATGTCTTCGCATGAAGATAAATATCATATTTTATCATTAAGCTTCGTTTTTGACTTATATTTCAATTGATATTTCGATTAGTAAATGCTTAAGTAATTTGATAAATTTATCCTCCGTATTAAACACACTAGCAGAGGCTTTCTTACATAAAATAGTTGAGAACTTTTTTCTAGGTGGAGGACATTAATGTTTAAAATAAGTTATGTATTAGCACGGTTTATGAACTTTTTAATTTGGAAACCTGAATTCATATTTAATTTTATTGGTCACAAATTCGCCTTAAAATTGAAGATTTTCTGTTGGATGTATTTTCATCATTGCAGAATGCTTACGTACACTTTTCGTACATTTTATGTACTCACAATTTATTTTTTCATCCTAGAAAACTTTACTATTGTGACATATTTGCCCAACGTGATATTTCTAAGTTCCTAAGCTTTGTCTCTTACTCTCCCATTCTATACCTCTGAAGAAGCTGATAATGATTTACTTCAAGAATTATAATTTTATTCGGAAGTAAATGTGATTTATTTAACTTTTTTGCTTGTTTACATTCATAGACAACTTCTGCATATTAAATTTTAAAGTGCTGAAATTTCTTTTCCATTAATTAAATGTGTCCCAAAGTAATTACTAAAAACTAATTACTTTCAACGCAGTAAACTCTTTCCTGTGGTACTTCAGCTGAAAGTAATTAAATCAAGTATGATGTTTGCAAAAATTCTGTAAACATTAGGAAAAATATATTTTTTTTCCGTAGTGCTCAGTATAACTTTGCATCTTTCTATCGTTCGAAATAAAGAGTATCTTAAATTACAGTAATATCTTAGAGTACAAACTTAATACGCTCCAGAAACCACTCTTAGTCTTAAATAGTTTAAGCTCCAAAACAGTTTTTTTCCTTTAAAAGTAGAAAAAATTCAATTAGGTTATTTCTGGATCCTAGGAAATAATTAGAAATGATTTAACAAAAAGTATCTGTTTATAGCATCGATTTTAACAATAAATACCTGAGTGGTAGAAGTTACGTTTACAGGGCATTTTCATTAAAAAATTGCTAATGAACCAAATCATACACCTACACATACGACATATAAAATCCAAATTATGCAAATAACAATAGAAAATGGCTCACGTCTTACTACTATATTTGAATTTTAATCCTTGCTGCCAATGCTAAGAAGTTATTTCTATAACCCTAAATATAATTAAACTGTATATTACTCTGATTTATTGCTAAGCCGATTATTTAGTTTTTCATCAATTCTTATCTGCTTACAATTTATTTACACTATTTTATCACACACTACTTATATAGACTCTGTCACAAAAAAAGTATATACACCCAGAACGAAACGAACTACTATCACGAAACTTAACATGTATGTAGTGTATGAGGGGATAAATAAGTGATTACAAATTCAATACAAAAAATCGTTTTATTAAGAAGTTATGTTATGAAAAATGTTACAAATCAGTAAGTAGTATAGCCAACTCTGGCAGCTATTCAAGCCGAAACACGTCGTGGGATCGAATCAAATAGGTCACCTATAACTCCCTGCGAAAGATTATACCATAATCTTTGCAAATGGACCACCAACACTCCGATACGGCTGCAGTTGCCTTCCAAGCATGTTCCAAACAGGCTGTATTGGCGAGAGGTCTGATGACCTGGCAGGCCACAGGCATATGTCATAACCTTGAAGACACTGCTGGGGAGTCGCATAGAATGTGGACGAGCACTGTCTTGCTGATAAATGGCATCTGGGCGACTTGATAGCATGGGCAGTACAACCGGCATCAAAATGTCACCCACATAACTAACTGTCTGCCGTCACTATGATGTCGGTACCGTACCGCTGTATGGCACCAATACTGCCGTGGGTATGCCCATACGTACCGTACTGCCGTGGATACTGTACTATACATCGTAACTGCGTATGATGTGGGGTCAGTGGTATCTGTCTTAACTGACGTCAACAGCATATAACAGCGTCGGTCATTCGTCTCCGAATGGTTGCCCTTGATACCACCGGATGCTTGGAAAGTGGTAAATGCCGTCGAATCAATACTAGCGATGTTGTTGTTGCGAAAACGGCCGCGCTTATGACTGCGCGATTCTCACGCTCATTTACGTTCCTTCGATGCCCTGACCTTCCGCAAAGGTAGACCCTTCCGTGATCCATTGTTGCCAACACCGAGCAACTATCATATCGTTCCGACCGAGGTGGCGGCCTGTACGCCTATTCGACCAACTTGCTTTTGTGAAACCTACTATACGTCTATTTTCGAAGTCTGACAACTGCTCGTACTGTTACGTCTCAAAGGCATCTCTACTCACAAAGGTTACCTGTTACGTCTCAAAGGCATCTCTACTCACAAAGGTTACCTGTTACGTCTCAAAGGCATCTCTACTCACAAAGGTTACCTGTTACGTCTCAAAGGCATCTCTACTCACAAAGGTTACCTGTTACGTCTCAAAGGCATCTCTACTCACAATACCATCCATCCAAGTCGACAGATTCGTTTGAATAGCCCTACGGCAGGAACAGTCATGCTTTTAAAATCTCCCAGCTGTGCATTTCATATGCGCATAGCGCGATTGCTCTTATCTCATTGGCGTCGAAATTTAAATCATTTGCATATCTCTTACCAGATTACATCTCTGCCGAATTTCGTGATTATGGTTCGGTATCTTTTGGATGCATGTAATTTTTGTCTGTCACAAAAATCTCTCCTCCACACACACACACACACACATATATATATATATATGTGTGTGTGTGTGTGTGCGTGTGAGAGAGAGAGAAATAAAGTTATGCAACTATAAATTTATACCTTAAATTAGCTTAACCCCTTAATTCCTAGTTTTAATTTGTGTACTTCGCCTCTCCATTCTAAAAATAGTTGTAAGTTTTCTGAAGCACGCCTTTAAAATGAATCCACTTATGTAATCATGCACGCAATGCGATGAAATCTCATACAATCAGATAAAATAAATTTTTGCTATAAATATCATTGTTATTAACTGAGCAGTATCTCTTCCCCTTTTTTTCCACTATCCTTGATGCCAGCAAACGTGCTTCGCGTCACTCCGCTTCGTTCATTGTTAAGAGGCAAACTGCTATGTACATAAATTGTGGGATGCATCACTGGCACAAGAATGATGGGGTCCGCATGAATGTTCAACACTAAATTAATGTGTTCTTTTCTTCAAAGCTCTCTGCCTTATTTCTTTCTGTGTATCTACGCACTGGAGTCTCCTCAAGTAGTTTTTTCTTTTTTTTATCGAATGGCGGGAATTTGTGTTTTTTCAGCATTGGCCACTCCTAAGGCCAGAAGTTTTATGGTGCAGGCACCTAATAGGTAGCCACTGTTACTTCCCATGAGGGTATAGACAATTTTACATCCATACCTTCGGGATGCGTAATGCAAATCGCACATTGAGTTTATCAGTGTTTAGCGATTTTCGCTTTGGCGCATATTGGCGACTAAGCAGCCCTACTCTAGCTTATTCATGATTTCCATTACTGTCGAGTCTTGTTTACAATTATAATACTGTGCAACTTTGTTTACTCGTTATTTAACATTCATACCGACTGCATTTGCTTTATTTTTCTAAGATATGTTTCATTTTAATTTGAGCTAATTTGTCGATAACAGGTCATTTAATATTTGTTAACATATGCTGTGTGTAATATTTCATTATTTAGACTTAATTTGTTTATATGTTATAATTCAGTAATGTAAACTGGATTTTCTCGCTTAGTTTGTTAACGAATTTTGGCGCTTTTATTTTCTTATTTTAAAGAATTAAATAAACAGTATTAAGGAATTGTTATTTCTTCAGTGTTATTTACAAATACTGTTCTACTATATTCTTCTGTGTTTCTTTATGTATGTACGTTTGGTAAATATTTAATTGTTTTTTATTCCTTAAAAGTGTAATCAATAAATTTTCAGCCAATATTATATACTGTAGTGTCTCCTAAATTTCAGCCTTTTTTTAATGTAATTTCATGATGTTCCAAAGACATGGGCAGAATTTCATCGGTATTGTATCTTATATTTTGAATGCAAACACTGCTTCATATTATTTCGTAACAACTCAATAATTATTTGTATCTTCCCCGCTCTACGTCTGCATTGTTTTTTTCATCGGATTATTTAGCATAATATCTAGTAGAATTGGAAATATATACATATTACGACAATTCAGTATATAAACAATGTATTTTTAATTCTGGGGTGTTAATATTGTTATTAATGGTGATACAATTAAATAAATAACAAAGAATCTTCTAAGGTAAAAGCTATTTTACTATTTCTTTGAAATTATATACTTTTCTGAATATTCCAAGCATTTAAAAGAAATATGTTTAGTAACATTTTACATACGTAGCGTATTCGGAAACTAAGTACCGTTTCATTCTAGCGCCGTCGCAGCGCAGTGGTAGGCGTCCCGCGCATGCGCACTAGTCTTTCTTGTTCACTGACTTTCAATTGTCGCCATTTTGGTTGCTCTATGTTGTGTTTTCAGTTTGCTGTGCACATTCAAAATGTTTAAAACAATTAGTTCTCCCGCTGACTGTGAGATTCGTGCCGTGATTAAATTTTTGAACGCGAGGAATGTTAAACCGGCCGAAATTTATCGTCAAGTGACAGAAGTTTACGGTAAATACGCGATAAGTGATGGAACGGTGAGAAAGTGGGTAAGAATATTTAATGCATGTCGAACAAATGTCCACGCCGAGGCTCGGAGTGGTCGGCCTTCTGTTGTCACCGATGATTTGGTAAGGAAAATTGATGAAGCAATTCATGAGAACAGACGCTTCACAATGACAACTCTTTCAGAGGCATTTCCACAAATTTCACGTACTGCTTTGTTCGAAATTGTGTCTGACCGCTTGAATTATCGCAAACTGTGTTCCCGATGGGTTCCAAAAATGCTCACTGATGTTCACAAAACAAAGCGACTTGGTAGTGCCCTGACATTTCTCACGTGGTACAGTGATGAGGGAGAAAACATTTTAAACCAAATTGTGACAGGTGATGAAACTTGGGTGTATTATTTCACACCAGAATCGAAACAACAATCGATGGAGTGGAGACACACTCATTCTCCGAAAAAACAAAAGTTCAAAGCGAAAATCTCATCACAAAAAATCATTTGCACTGTCTTCTGGGATAGGAAAGGCGTTTTGCTTACTGAATTTCTTCCCAGAGGTGAAACCATTAATGCGGCACGATATTGTGAGACTTTAACAAAATTAAGGCGTGCCATTCAAAACAAACGAAGAGGAATGCTCAGTAAAGGAATTGTGATGCTCCATGAGAATGCTCGGTCCCATTTTGCTGGTGTCACTCAATCGTTAATTCGACAGTTTCATTGGGAGCAGTTCGATCACCCGCCGTACAGCCCGGACTTGGCGCCGTCCAACTATCACTTGTTCCTGCACATGAAGCGCGAACTTGGTGGCAAGCACTTTGGATCTGACGATGACACGAAAAATGCTGTGGAGTCTTGGTTATCGAAACTGGCGGGAAGTTTCTTTGACGATGGTATACAAAAACTGGTCACCCGCTATGACAAGTGTTTGATCATTGGTGGAAACTATGTTGAAAAATAGTTTAAGACATGTATTTTCACGTAAAAATAAAATTGGATTCGAAAAAATTTGTTTTACTATTTTTTTTTTCAAAACGTACTTAGTTTCCGAATACGCCTCGTATAATGCACATGTCTATGATGTATTCTCATTTCCTGAAGTTCTGTACATCTGCCGAAACACGTATTTTGGTATATAATTTAGATGGCTTAGTAAGTTAAGAAATAAATTTTTCTTTATTATTTCAGAATTATTAACAAGAGATTTTATATTAGTATTTACAGTACCCCCCCCCAAAAAAATTTTTTAAGATTGGCAGATACTTACATAAATTTTAGTTATGTGCATAAATTTGTTTTCAATTAATTAGACTTTGTGACAACTTTACTGGTTGCCAAAATTAGTTATTTATGCATATATATAATGCATACAACATGCTTGCAAAGTTAGGATAGCTGTTTATTTATCATATTGACAAAATATTAAGAATACTGTTTCAAGATACGTAGTTTCAGTTGCTTTCATGATAACTTTTGCACTTCTGAGAAAATACTAGACAGAGAAATGTTTCTAAAATAGTATGTAAGAATGCTGTTCATTTTTCCGAGACAAATTCACAATATAACTGGTTGTAATCTTAACAGAATACAGATGTGAAACAGAAAAAGGAATGCAATTAGAAATGTCAAAAATGCTCAAATGGCAAATTAAAATTTTCATCTTAGAACAAATATAATTACAGTTAACTGATTTTTAACATGAAATTTAATTATTATACGCAAGTTAATGTTTAATAAACTAATTGTATGAAAATAATCCCAATTTGAAGTATAATGAAAATAATAGACTTTATTTTACCAAAATAGCTTAGTATACAATGATTTGTAGATGTATTATTTATGTTTATGTATGGGAAAATAACAGACTTTAACATACACTGTGAATATAAAAATAAAACATTTGATTTTTAACTATTACTTATAAGTTTCTCCTTATATCCATCCTTCCCACCTTCTTAGCATGCCTTCGTGGTGTAATAGCCAGCACACTCGGCGCGTATTCGACAGGTTCGAGGTTCGAGTCCCAGCGCGGACATTGCTCATTTTTCACGTCTCTCAGCATCAAAAGTACCTAATGTCTCTACAATGGCGCCCGAAATAAAAAAAAGGTGGTGGATGATGATTTGCCACCACCAGGATTTGGTAACTGGGTCTCCTAATCCTTAATCGCTCTTTAAAAGAGGGAGTATATAAGGTATTTATCCCGCCTTTTCAACATGCCTTCGTGGTGTAATGGCACACTCGGCGCGTATTCGAGAAATTCGAGTTCCGGCGAGAGAGCATTGCTCATTTTTCACGTCTTCCGGCTTCAAAATAACTTAATGACTCTACACACTAGTTAAATATTAAACATTTACAAAAGTTTGAATATTTTGTGTAAAAGTCTTTCATTATTAAGGTAAAAGCCATTTCCACCAATTACTTTTCTCGATTTAATGTATCTCCTTTTGGTCTTTCTTAAATTTTATAGAGTTTCACCCTCTTTGGTAATATATACTGTGTGAGAACTCTGGAAGACTTAAGTGACTTCTCGCTATGTATTGGAAATTTCAACAGAAACTCGGAAAGGGTGTAAAAGACTCTTTTTTTAACTCAGACAAATTAACAGAAGACACTGCTTGTGCTTACAGAATCAGCCAGCATTTATGGAGTGAATCAAAAGTAGCGAAATGAATTTAAGTAAGTACATTTCAGTTAGCCCAAAGGCTTGTCTCAGACCTAATATTGGCGTGACAAGCCTAATGGCAAGAATGCAATGCCGCAGATAAACTGTTGTCAAGGGAATCAACTAATAACATGGTCTTCAAGCAGAATAAGCTCTGATTCTACCATCTAAAACCTTCCTTTAAATATAATTGCTTTCTGCCTCATTTCAATACACACGAACTAGAAATTAGCATTCTGACAGGACATCGAGAAAGAAAAGCTAATTAACATAAAATAACTGGTTAATAAAAATACGCGAATGCTCAACCTCAACTCGCTTTTTTAATTTAGGCATTTTCATTTTTATGCAGCCTTTATTGCCAAATGCACATGGGTGACAAGAAACTTAATTCTTTTATTTTTTACCCGATTACATAACATCACATACAACAGCTATAAATATGAAAAACACGTGCATCTATCCAGCAACATGTTAATTTCTTTTGAATTATGGTATCTGTCATCTACAAAGAGAACTGTAAACTTAAAATATAAGATATGAACATAGGTCTGGTGTTGGATAATATAAGAATGTCACAATTTCTGGTATTTAACGTTCTACAAATAATAATAAAGAAATATGTTAAATACAAACCCTGTGTGGAGAGTAAAAACATAATACAGAAACATAGTGAAAAATTAATATGTATTTATCATTTTTCCCAAGCATTACAGTCAATATAATGCTTTATCAATCCCATTATATATGATAATGTACGCATTTGACATTATCAGGTATTTCCAATTAAATTAGCATTTAAATACTTCAGTTAAATGTAAAAAAATGAGAAAAAAACATGAATTTTTACTGTATAACACGAATTCTTTTTATGTGACCTAATTAATAAACCAAGACAAAAATATAATGTTCCATATTCCATACGCTAAATTTTTATTATATCATCATTAGTTATAAGTACAGAAACATTGTGGTCTTCTTCACCTTGCAAAACAAATAAGTATCATTCTAACAATGTAGGAAAAATTGATATAATGGCCACTGGGTGAACTGAATGAAACGAGTCTTATTTTAAATTTATAATTAAATTTATTTTAAATTCACTAGAATTTTAGGGACATATAATATTTAAATAATTCAACTTTAGACGGGGGAAACTATTTAAAATGCCTTCTTTTTGGGAGGATTGCTGTAACTACTTACGGATTTACAGATTTCAGCCATATAATTTCACAAAGAATTGCATTGAATTTCATATCATTTCTTAACACAGGCAGACCGTATTATTTTCTCATACGAAGGTAATATTAAAGATTTATTCAGTATATATTTAATATACATACACGTCTCCAAATACTAATTAAATGCTTAAAAAACTTCCATTCTTAAAAGGAAGAACATTGAAACGGTTCAACTGAGTAGGACTGTTTTACTTTAAAATATGTCACTGTTGTATTATTTTTCAAATTCTTTACTAAAGCATGATTCACGTAATCTGAAGTATTATTTAGAATCGTAGGTTAGCAATATGGACGTTTCAAATGTTCAGAGTTTTAGAGAATGTTCAGAGAGATAAGTACTACTGAATGGTAAAAAAACTTTTTAAAATTCAAATACAGTTATTAAATTGTGTAATATAGACATAGATATACAGATATAATTAATATGTACAAAAACAGTTATGGTATGAAGTGCATAATAGAGCAAAGAATGAAAATATGTACGTGAAACTTTTTACAACATAAGATGCAAAATAAACAGAATAAAGAAAATATTTCTATAAATTTACAGTTACATGCAACAATTAAATGTTATGAGTTGACATTTCTCAGATTTTTCTTTATAGCTAAATCTCGCTTCATTGTCATTCATCTTTTGATGTCTTGTGTTGGCGGATGGCTTGCGGGCATTCTTTGTATGATAATCTCTGTGGCACTTCATCAAAACCTATATTGTTGAAAGAAACAAAATTGCCAAATCCTAACTTGTAATGATATTAATACATGTATCATAACAAAAGTATAATGAAAATCAAGAAGATGTTAATGTACCAATATTTCTTATTTCATAGGTATTAATTCTTGCAATATCATAAAAAATGAATTAAACATTTTTTAATTAAACGTTCAATTACACATCTACAAATTCCAGTTTTAGAGCATAACACCACGGTTAACTATGAGAGACACGCTAATTCTCTCGAAGATTTCTGATTTGCAAAATGATTTTGGTAATAACTTGTAAATACTCGAAAAACATTATCAAAATGTCATACAATCCTTAATTTACTGCAGGTATTTTGCAAAATTACTTATAACCTGTTCGAGCTAGTATTCATGACAATCCTTGAGTAATTTTTTGAATGCAAATGAAACAAATTGAGCAACAACAGACTGCAGCCAAATTAGAATTCTTCCATTTAACTTTCTAATGTACGCATAACAGCATTCATTAAGAATTTAATAAAAACAATTATAGCAAGCAATATCTCTAAAATTTTAAAATTGCATATATTTAAAATCCATTTTAATATCTGCAATATACTTTTAATTCATCTTATCAGTATAAATTTAACGTTACATATACTTTATGACAAAAGAGCATAAGCATCCAGATTAAATATAATGCGTATCATTTGGTCTGAGATAAAAACTATACTAGGAAACATTTTCGAAAAATAATTTTTAATATATTTTAAACTATTTTACTATCATAGATAAAGTTTTGTGTATCCCATCAAACTTTTGAATATTCATCAATCTTTTTGATCATCTTCTATTGCGTGTTAAGTTTTGTGGCAGAATGCATTCACCAAGACACAAAGAATATGTGTTACAAACATATATATGAAAGTTATTTAATATAAGCTACTACAATTGTTTATCATAGTATTTAGAATAAAAGTATGAAATAGTGCTATGTTTTAAAATAGGTCAACTAAACCCATAGAAAAGCATTTTCCATTAAAAACTTCTGGACACACTAAATAATCATTATATATCCTGTTCTTTGTATAATGTGCCAAAGAGTAAAACTCCATGGACACAAAAAAAAATTTAAGGTAAGATATTTTATGTTTATTCTGTTGCAAAAGCAGACGGTTCATTTCCGTTGTACGTGACAAATTTTCAGTTCTATAACTTTTATGCCTAATATACAGTGCAATATTATGCTAATAAACGATCTCGATTTTCAAATCGTTGGTATTATGTGTTGGTGATAATCTATGGTCTATTATTCATCTTTTTTCTTATTCGTCATGGCGATTACCCTAAGACTGTTAATCAAAGCTCGAATGTATACCTGTCTCTCGTAATTTTAAAGAAATATTTCTAGAAAAGCTAGATTAATTATACAATAATTATGCTTTGATTATATGTTTACAGTAAAACAAAATGCTCAACAACTAGTATGCTTCAAAATGCCCAAGTGGCATTTGAATGACTTCAATAGCATGCATTGAAAAAGTAAATAAAAGCATTATAAAAATATTGCCTTATTTGGATGGCTTAAATAACAGTTGTGTAATAAACGCATATTTTAGACATGATATTTTTAATCAATTTATTTGTTAAATTTTATCTCTTTGACGTTTAAAATGAAGATGTAATGTTTCTGATTCATATTATTTGAAAACCTGAAAAGTAAACAATAACTACACTGAATCTGAAAATGTTTCCAGATTTCACACATCTGCTAAAAACTAATAAGGTCAATAATGCCTTATTAACTAAATCTTTTGGCAGATGATGATTCAAATCTGAATATAGGAGGCATGTAAATAGTACAAAAGCACAGGAAATTTATATCAGTGTGTGAGTCATCGTATGTGTGAATCAGTGCCTATTGTAAATTAAGTCTTACTCTGAACTGCTTAATATGCTTATGAACTATTTTTTGTATTTTCTTAATTCATATACTTACTTAGCATTATGACAAAATTAAATATTGTCTGTAATAATTGTAATTCAAACAATTGTATTTGAAATTTTAACAATCAGCTGAATATCACCTTTTTCATATTAATCACAATTGCCTAGTAAATATTCATTAGTAATTCTTACAATTAAGTCTTTCACAGTATTATTATCAGTAACTTAAACAAACTTAAACATCATTACTTACATTTAACATTCCACTGCCAGAACAAGGACCAGAATTTTTCGACTGCCATTCATTGTGCCGATGCCTGAAATTAAAAACATTTTATAAAAGTCTTTAGAAGAATGTTTAAAGCATTGCAAAATCTTAGAGATCATAACTTGGTCATACACACAAGATATTTTATCATTTTCATATCAATAAAATAATATGCTGTTCAGTGTTGAATGAATTAGTTAACAATGGAAGAGTGTCAATAGTTGTGACATCACATCATAATAATAAGAGAACTTATATAAAGTGAAACAAGGTGTATTCTATTTAAATTTTACTATTTAAGTATTGATCTACGCTGCGATGTTCTAATTCATTCAAGCTACAAATCAACACTATCACAATATGTAATAATATGAAAGCATAATACAATAATATCACTAAAATTGTAATAATATTACAATTTTGGAAAGATGTAAGACCACTGAGATGTACAAGCGTAGCAATGTCGTTTAGCGTAGATACTTGATGCTTAGAGCGTCCATCCATTTTGAAGAAGAAGCAGTCGGGCCGGATTAAATTCCATATTTATTTAAATTCACATTTGTAGCCACAATTTACTTCGCTCTCCAATCGTGCCTATTTGCAGAACAATTAACAATTTTGATACTATTGATACAGAAGGGAACATTAGATGATTGTAGCAGCGTCTTAGGATAAATGTGTAAACGTTTTGTTTTACAATTAACTTTGATTGGGAAGAGATATCTGCATTCGTAAGATCGTATGATTAATTTGAATGATGCAGTTTAGACTTATGACGCTATTTCGAAGACAGAATCTGGAAGTCCCCAAATTAAATAAAAAATAAAAGAGGCTACAGCCAAATAAAATTAAAAGTTTGCTTTCATATTTTTTTTGTGTGTGTGTGTATTTTGAACGTTTTATATACATTGCGATAATAATTACTCTTACTAAACTTAGAAGTCCTTACCCGGCCTTTATATTCTCAATCGCTATTCTTAGTCATATACTTCCAATTATGGAAGTGTTTTAAATAATACAAATATTCATATTTGGGCAATCTCAAATTTAAAAAAAACTCATTTTTGACAAATAACGAAATCTAACTTTTATTGCGATCTTTCGGTTTCTATACTTGTGTTTGGGAACGTTTTATACTCGTTATGAAAAATATTGTTACGGATTTCATATTTATTTGGCTATTTATTTAGAATTGTAATTAAAATTGCTTTATATTTTCCGTGCAACGCAGACGATTTTGAAGAGAAAGCTACGTCGAAAAAAAATAAAAATAAAGGAGCGCGTGCATTTAATAAATAAATATCTCGTAGTTACTGTTGCCATCCAGAAAAATTTAGAAAAATCGAGGTTGTTCTAGTGATAATTAAAAAGCTTATAAAAGCCGAATTGAAGCACCTCATCTCAGTTGTTGTTGTAGTTGTAGCTGTAAAAAGCGAACTGTTGTTTGTTTACTTAATGCTGTTATTGATTGTAGCGATTTCGCTGGGAGATAGAATTATTTTATCTGTTTCGAACTGAGTTTTTGCTAAACGTTTGAGATATTATGATATTGTGCGAATATCTCTGAAGAAATATTTCAGCATTTTAATTTATTTCTTGTGGAAAGAATAAGTTTTTGTTAACTTTTTACGACTTGTGAATTCAATCCATAACGAACCCGTACGCACGCAGCAATAAAAAATTAGAAGTTTGCTTTCATATTTATTTGTTTGTGTGTGTGTGTGTGCGCGTGTGTATTCTGAGTGTTTTATATGCATTGCGATAATCTGATAATTTTTCACTCTTACTAAGCTTAGAAGTCCTTACCCGGCCTTTATTTTCTCAATCGCTATTCTTAGTCATATACTTCCAATTACAGAAGTGTTTTAAATAATAAAAATATTCATATTTGGGCAATCTAAAATTTAAAAAAAAACTTACTTTTCACAATTAACGAAATCTAACTTTTATTGCGATCTTTCGGTTCCTATACTTGTGTTTGGGGACGTTTTACACTCATTATGAAAAATATAAAATTAGAAGTTTGCTTCCGTACGACAAAAACTGAGCAAGATATTTAATTTTAAAATTTGGAATTTTTTATGTCATTTTTCAACTTGCTTTGAGGCAGCGGTTAATTAAGTTGGAATACTTCCTTGATTCGTAATAAGTTTAAATGAAATGCAGCAAAAATGTGTTTAATTTAACAGACCATACAAGAAAGTCATATGGTGTGCCCCTCTGACTTTTTCTTCTACATCTGGTAAAAAATAAAAAGTTTCATCTAGTGTCTGAAATTTCTTATACTTTGTTCCTTTAGTGTGAAATACTCTTTCATGGTTTTCTGCGTGTGTTAAATCTACTGCCGTATAAACGCTGTTCAAAACTTAATGTGCCTGTAATTTAACACAATATTTTTCCTTAGATATTCTTCTGAAGAAGATTTGTTTTCCAAAGTATTATATGCATTCCAAACTAAACAAACAGTACAATTTGTTGAAGTAATCTATTTTTGATAACAAATAAATGCAGTAATTTTGTAAAACATGTTATATTGCACTTAATATTTATTCTTTCAGTTTACTTTCCCACTCGAGTCTTCCTTCCTAGTCCTTTTCTTTTCGCATCCGCTCCTTGCAGAAATGTTCTAAAGAGTTTATAAGAAGTTGAACTCGTCTGCACATAATTTCGTTTCTTGCTTATTGTGCGAACGAAGTGTTGTTATGGATAGCAGAGTCTTTTGAACTGTGGGTGCAAAGCGAGTGCTTTGAAAGCTTATTAGCTTAGGGTTAGTTAATTTTCGTTTAACAGAGACTAGTAGAATAAAATTACAAAAGTTGTATTCTTTAAAAGATTTAATTAATTACTTACTATAACTGTAAATACTCAGGGAATTTGCATATTTTCTTGCCAGATCGCAAATTGCAATAACTTTACACTTCAAAAACTCAGGCCGGGTGCAAAAAGAAAATTGCAGTAAATTTAAAATTATTTTAATAAAAATGTAAGATTATACAGAATTTATTATAATGCCTAGATGCATAATTTCCTAAAACATAATACGGAGACCAGGAGAGATTATGTCATGAAATCAACGGACACACATTTCCGATTTTCTGTAATTTATTGAATTTTTTTATAAACCTTGCATGATGATAGAACTGTTTTTGAAAATTATCAAATCCTGCTATAGCACAAAGAAAAAATTTCTTTGGTGTTCAATATTACATTTAAAAAATAAAGTTCACTTTCTTTTTCTGAAGACAGAAATTCTATTAAATCGAAGTGGAATATTTACCTATCGCGTTTATTTATCCAAGAATAAGCTTCATGTATAAACACTCTCTTCCTCAAACAAGATTAATGTTCATTTTTATAGAATTCCTATGAAAATAACAGCAGTGTTTGACTGTAAATCCTCAGTCGCAAATGAAACTGCTTTCATGTGTGTAATCCAATCATTTGGAAAGTTTTAGAAATCTTGATACCCTTTGGAAAGAAGCTGCTTTTATACCTTTATCGAGATGAATTATTTACATTTATTTCTGATGCCTTATTCCCTTAGAGAATTTCCTTCGACTTCCAACTACACTTTGAGAGGTAGCTTTAAAAGTTTTTTTATTTTTCGCTTTGTAAAGATCATTGACCAACCTACGTACATTAATGCATTTATTACGATAGAGTAGTCGAGCGCTATTTCCCTTGATATGGTACAGAATATAAAGAAGAAATTAGGATACATCCACTACAAAAGAGCCCTTAAAATGGTATTTACAAGGTACAGGCTTTATTTGACATTACCTTTTAAGCTGGAAGAAGGTGTAATATAAATTCATGTGATTTGAATATTGCAATATTAATGTAATACCACTGCTGGCTCGATACGTTCTTGCAACAATACATTGCATGAAATTGCGGAACATGCCTTATGTGTAGAAAGTTCAAACTTGACTCAGGCTTAAAATAATCTCTAGTTGCCTCATTTACTTACATCGAGTTAATCTTAGTTACGGTGACAGTTAAATATCATTCGTGTGCTTAAAATAGCATTTTCCAAGTAGAGGCCAGACATTGTTTTGTTGATTTTTGTAGTTACCTAGCAATTAAATGATAACGATAGGTATGAATTTAAAAGAAAGATAAAAATACTTTTTTTAGAATAATTATGTTTTCTCCACTGCAGTACGTGAAAGTTAATAAATGGCTTTTAGTCACGAAACATTTAAAAACTACATTAAATTAAGAGATTTACTAAGATTATTTTTGAAGCTCATTTTGTCTCAATTCATGATTTACATACGTGTAAGTAAATGTATTTTCAATTATAATCATTATAACAATGCAAAATCAATGGCTCCTTTCAGCCTAATGATTATAAGCATTTAAAAATTCTGAGCAATATTCATTTTAATCATAGCCAAGTAACCTTCACATATTTAAATGTCATTTTTATCAGCCTGTTATTTTGCAGTTAAAACCTCAAATTTTCATCGTGTTTGGCATACAAAATGAATAAGAAATAAAAGAAGGTTTACTTTTTTATAATTACATAATAACTCTGTACTTATGAATGGATTTTAATCAGATAATTCGGAAAAGTTGCGGGGACTGAATACCTAAAACGAGAACAAAAATTGATATGAACATTTCTGTTTCGCTTCGAAATTTATTTTCATTTTGTTATTTCGATACGAAATAACAATAAATATGTGATGACTGTACGAAAGAAAGAATGTTTTTTGAAAATTTTACCAGTTTCGCTGAATCAGGTGAAATGTATACCAAAACTGGTATGTTTTCCAAGGTTTCAGAAACTTAGCTTTTGTTAAACATTTTGTCTAAAAACAAATATCTTGAGCTTCCTGAATAAGCCTTTGGATACTTGACGAAAACTGCAAGGACTATATACCTCTTAACTCTGAGTTTTCATGAACTGTGGCATTCGCCTTGAGGAAAGTTGTAAAAAAACTGGAAGAAATTCAGTTCTCAAGAATAAAAGTCTCCCACTTTTAACAAACAGTTTTATGTGTACAACTAATATTACAAATGGCAAATTGTCAAACTCTCTCTTAAAAACCATCGCAGACCCAGACTTCGGCTTAACAATCCAATCAACAAAATATCATCAATTTAAAATATAATATTGCTAACAAGCATTCAGATAAATTTTAGCCATAATTATGCTTTTCATTCATTATTTCTAATATCTCCAGTCTACAGTAATCGAGCAAATCATAGCAGGAAGTGTCTTGTGCATTAATTCCATTAAGAGGCAATGTTAGAAACCATACGTTGTAACCTATGGTTTCTAGTATTACCTCTTGCCTTCTAATTAAGTATCTAACTTGCTTGATTAATCTTCGAGTTGTAACCTATGGTTTCTAGTACTACCTCTTGCCTTCTAATTAAGTATCTAACTTGCTTGATTAATCTTAGATTATCTGACTATATCACCTCTACAAATAAACAACAATTTACTAAATTTCAGTAATAGGAGCAAGATACAAAATAAAACTGAAAATTTAGTTAAAACTAAATCTTTCAGTACAATTAACATTTACCGAATGCCAACCACTGATACATGCAGTATTCCAGTAACTCAGTTGTGTAACAGTAACCTAATTCTGTAAATAAATACACCATAGAGCTTGACTTTTAACTACTAAAAATCTCTCACAAAACTTGCTCACCAAATTCATAGAACGGTTAGATGGGCAGCTTGTCGCCTCCGACTAACTGGACGCGTGCTACAGTAATTTCTGTAAACTGCCAATTTGCACTGATTAAACTCTGTTAAATAACATTCTGATGAATGTTGATAGAAGAAATATAAGGTCAAAAAAGAATTAATATTAAAGGAACATAATTTATTTTTGAGTGCATTAATAAAACAAACAAAAACAGTGAACAACAGCCTGGACTAAAAAAAACTACATTTACTGGCCAAGTCAAACACAGCCTTTTTAAATCGTTTTGAAGGCATTATCTAGGGCCCATCGAAACCAGGGTCAGAAAAAAATGTTCTACAGCTTGCGGTACATTTTTTTGACACTCACGTAAGTTATATCATCTTAGATTGAAACTAAAAATGTAATTTTCAAACTTACTGCAACAGGAAAAAAATTGAGATACTTTGAAATTAGCAAAGAAAAAAGGCTCGGAATGTACTCTATGGTTAATAGAAAGATGGAATTTTTCGGTGCACCATCATTACAATATGAAATATATTCTTCATTCCGCTTAGATAAGTACTGTTATAATAAAAGGACTTTCTATAACCCTTTAGAATACTTAGGTTGATTTCGAGGTAAATTCAAAGCAATTTTAGCTAAGAAATCAGCTTTATCATTTCTATAAATTCCATGATGACTTCGCGCATAAATTCAAGTCACCTGTTTCTAGTACACTGATAGATAATAACATAAACATTAGAAGTAATTCTATTAATTTTTCTCATAACAAACCATAAGTTCCTGTTTTATATCCAAAGTGATACCAAAATATCTTCATTTAAATCTGGATGACAAAAGCTTTCAGGCACACCTTTACTGAAATTTAAGAATTTTCTATAATTATATGAAGAATATTATTACATTTTAAACCGACAATAATTATTTACTTTACAGAAATCCTAAAGATAAAATTATGGAATCAAATTATACACCAAGTTATAGTCAGTTAAATAAATACGTGATTTCAGAACGCAAACTAAAATGAATGGATAAATAAATATGCTTATTCTCCCCCCCTTACTTTCTAAAGATTTCTTTCCCTTATAGCTGAATGACATCTTATTCTTCACGCGGGCTTGGGAAAGGAGATCCATTTATGGAAAAAACGAAACTCGAACAAATGAATCTGAATATTAATACCAACTTGCTGAGAAAGAAGTAGCTAGCAAAAACATCTAGAGATTATTGTTTTACAATTGCTGCTAAAGCACTTTTGAATCCATTTAGACAAGTCTGGGCAGACAACGTGAGTGTGATTTCTGTTAATCTTATCTATTCATTCAAAGTCTAAATCCATCCCTTGGCTTAACACTTGTCTTAAAACTTTATTCTGAGTTCATATATCCTGTTAATATTTACTTCTTTCTTACCAGCCAAGATTTTCTTCCCGACGTTCTATAGTGGTTGTAAATAGCCGCCGAAGAATTTACCCTATAAAAGGCAGTGCCTTACCGCTAAAGTTATAATTCTTTAAAGAGTATCATAAATTATTGTTTTGAAATACACTCGTGATCATCATGAAAAATTACTAGTAGAATTTCATATAAGGGATTGTTTAATTAATTAGTATTAATTTATTAGTTAACTATATAAGTTTAAAATTAAGTTAACTGCTATACACATCATTATTTCTCATTTTCCGTTTTTGAATTTCCTTTTTATTTTTTCAACAAAAATTTATTAGTTCATTCAGAAATATGAAATATAAAAGTAAGAATATTGCTCTTTCCTTCTTGAGTTCATAAATCATTATGCGAACATGCATTGATAATTTTACTGCCTGAAAAAAGCATGTGTGCGATGTTATCATCGTGCGATGATTTGTAGGTGCTTTACATTGTACCAAGATATTTTCGACGACGATGTTTTTAAACTGCCCTGTTTTAAACCGCTTTATTTTCGATTACGATGGTTTGTACTATGATGTTTTAAAATTGCGAAGATTTCTCTTTGTTTTGTTTTTTTTCATGATGTTCTGCCCAACGACGTTTTCGCCTTGTATTGTTTTCTCCGCCATGTTTTCTTCCACGATGTATTTGCAGTGATGTTTTCGGCGGACACTGATTAAAGCTCTAATTATTAAGTCATCTCATCTCTTCAGTATAGAAAACTGGAAGAATTGTTAAAGTGAACCTAGATATCAGCCGTCATTGAATTTGAAATAAATTCTTAAAATATTAATCTTTAGAAACCTTTTGCTCAAATTTCATCGGTTTTCAAAGTTTCCTAAAAGACATTGCATTTTGATAACTGATTTTAAGCTTTTTAATCAAATTTACTTGGCCATTATAATTACCATTTAGACTAGGTATCATTTCCTTAGAATCAAATTCTAATCAATTTATATTCATATTTTACTTCGGGTATTTCAATTTTGCAGCTTCAATATCCAAAAAATGGATGTATTTGAATATCCGAATAGTATTCTGGATATACGAACTTAGGACTTCACTTTCCCGTTATACTTTCCATTGTACATATACATTCGTAGAAATAATACATCTCTTATACACATACACATACACACAATAGTTAGTAACGGTCGAATTTGCTTTAAATATGCGTATCCCACAGGGGCTAAAGTTTCAACATCCAATTATTTTTCGTCGGTAAAGCCACGTATGTTTTCATTACAAAAAAAAGTTTAATTTTAAGTATTTCAATTAAAATTGTGTGGCTTTCTTTGTCTTAAATATCTTTGCTTTTTTTAATAAATTGTTTACTAATTACAAATGTCTGCCCTCAGGTATCATAGAGCAGTTTTATAAGTTACAAATAAAACGTAATTCTTTGGAAACTTCTAAGCAATATTACGTGAGTTTATGTTGATCAGAATCTCTAAATTTTTTTTATTTAATTTTAATTCCCATACGTTATTGCATAATTTTTGTAATGAATTGCGCGATTAGGTGACATTTTCTAATTTTAATTAAAGCTTTCATTCAGAAATTAGTTTTTTTTCCCTCAAAATCTCTATTTCTAAAGCCATTTATTTAATATGGAAATAGTATACGTTAACATTATGTCATATTTAAGAAAACTTTAATTAGAAACCTATCCCTAGGAATTATGTATGGATTTATGCTAATATTCAGAAGCATTATAGGAGAACAATTATTAGCAAGAAATCATATATCCAAAATGTGTGGTAAAAAATTTCGAAAATAATAATTTAAATTACTCAAAGTAGCGGTTCTCAATTTTGAGGTCTGCCAATCACAACTGGTCCTCGACATGCCCTTGCGGTCAGCCTAAATTAAAAATAAAAACTTTAAAAAATAATAATTAAAGTAACTACAAATACCCCACTATATCTAAAATTCTCCTAGTTTGCAAAATTACACGTAAAAATCGTCTACCATTTTCTCTCTTAAGATTAATATGTTACGAAATTTATAATTAGTCACCCTATAAGGTATATCTCCCACATTCTTAGCGTGCCTTCGTGGTGTAATGGTCAGCACACTGAGCCGGTATTTCAGAGGTCCGTGGTTCGATTCCCGGCGAAGGAATTGCATATTTTTCATGTCTCCTACTTCGAAATAAACCTAATGTCTCTACACTGGCGCCCGAACTAAAAGGGTTGTGGATGATGACTCTCCACACCCAGGATTTGTCGACTAGGTCCCCTAAAACACTAGTCGCCCTTTAAAAAGGGGAGTATATAAGGTATATCTCCCACATTCTTAGCGTGCCTTCGTGGTGTAATGGTCAGCACACTGAGCCGGTATTTCAGAGGTCCGTGGTTTGATTCCCGGCGAAGGAATTGCATATTTTTCATGTCTCCTACTTCGAAATAAACCTAATGTCTCTACAACCCTATCTACCCGACTTCCCACTTTAGTATTGGCGACAAAAAAGAGATTTCGAGCACTATGATTGTGGTGCTTCTCTCCATCATTTCACTACACATCTGGTGCAAAGCCTGTAACCCAGCTGGAGAACGTCGCAATTCATTACAAGGAACAAAAATACTGAATCTTATTTTCATGTGTTTAAGACTTTCTTAATAGTTTTGGAGGGACACTGTAACGTTACGTATACCAGTAAACATCCCTGCACTTGTTGAAAATCGAACTTGTTTCTGCATAAAGTTTTTTATTTATGTTTTCATAGATGACAACAGGAGAAATTTTACTCTCCCCGTATTTTAAAATCCTATCGAATAAGATCGAAAAATTCAAAGTAGAATGCTTTCCTATTTCTATTTTCTGTAGCCAGTCTCTAAGCTGGAAATTATACGCATTGCTGATTTTTCGATTGACGTTATTATTAGTTAGTAAAAGTTCGTATAATATAGTTAATAATAGTTAATATAATAACAGTTACTTATTATTAGTTAGTAATAACAACTGCTTAGTTATTGACTGCTGTTCAATAACTAAGCAGTTGTTTGAAATTCTTCCGACAAGATAAACGTTATTAATAATCTATGTTTAATAACGTCCATGGTAGTTGCCCAGACAGTATAGTGTTTAGGGAAGCCGGCTGCGATATCATAGGATCCAGGTTCGAATCCTGGAGAAGATATAGATGTAAGATGTCTGTATTCTCACAAGAGGTAACGGTGTCCACCTATTAGGTGTCTCCATAATAAAATGACCACCACTTCTGACCTTAATAGAGACGAAAGCCGAAAAATGTCTAGTGCACACAATTAAAAAAATTAAATAATGCCCCTTGTTAGGTTCAAAATTGCATCTTTGAAAAGCAAAGTACCCGCTGATATCCTTCATTAAAACAATGCTACAACTACTCAGAATCTGAGTGTGATTGTGATATTAATATCAGTAATGATGGTGCCACTAAAGAAACACCTAAAAGGTACTCTTAGCTATTAAAAGAAAAAGTACTTTCGTCAGTATAAAAACTGCGATTTGGATTTACTTAGTGTAGCAATAAGAATGAACCAAACCCTTAGTGCATTTATGTTGCGAAGTGTTTTGCAAATGCAAGTGTACGAAACCTGCGAAATTTAAACTGAACTTCGAAACGAAACAAGCAAGTGTAAGAACTAAACCTGATGAATTTTTCGAACATGTAATTGAAGAACTGAATGAAATCAAAATGCTTTCTTATGCAAGCTTCTCAGGACTGAGTGTTCTGTGCATAGACTTAGGGAACATGGTGAAGTCACTCCTTCTGAACTACAGTCCTGCTCTGGAACAGTGAGCTGAAAAATATGTTGGCTTTGTTCTGGTGTAGATGCTGTCCTGGAGAATAACTGCACTTGAAAGGGATATAAAAATCCTCCTTTTATTAAATCACTATTATTTACACACTTCCCAACTCGGGAGAGATACAGAAAGTAAAAGACCACACTTGGGCCTAACTTAACAGTCAAATAAATTTAAACTAAACCTAAAATAGAAATGTATTTAAACTTTGCTTCGCAGAGCAAATCGCGGAGTTTGGCCTCTAACTAAATGGTGCGTAGCAAGAATTACTAATACTAGCGCACTTCAATTTATTTCAATATGCAATCACGTAGTAAGCACTGTGGCTTATAATTTTAGCTGCTAGCTGGTCAGACGAACGTCGAGCAGAATGACCGTGATCTGAGACTAAAGCTCTCTCACACTGAGAGGTTTCTACCTCTGGTTTAAATAGTACTTGGCTGTACTTCAAATTAGCATAAGCTGAAAACGCGCACTTCTTCTGACGGGAAGTTGAAACAGAGAAGAGATAGAAAGATTTAAATTAAAATAAAACTTGGTTAGTTTAACTAAAACCTTACAAGCTGAGTAACTGAAAAAAAGGTTTTCATATTACAAGTTATCAATATATTTCCTTATGTCCCAAGTGATCACATATAGGTCCGATATCGAAGGCTTCACATAGATTTTATACTGAAAGTATTCATATGGATCCATCTTAGAAAGTATTCTATAGGCGAGGTCTTAATTCTTCCCAATTACAAAATGTATAGTAAAAACAATACTTAATACAAAATCATCTAAGAACATTGATTTATTACCACTTTCAAATTTAATTCCGCTCTCAAACCTGGTATACATGATACAATTGCCTGCTGAATCAATAAAACGGGAAATAAAGTTGCATTTCGTCTTGTCCTAAATGAGTACATGAAACAGCATGAAGTCAGTCTGAAAAAATGTATGGGGTGTGATATAGGGCGCTTGTGCACTTCTCGGTCGGTAAGCATAATGGCGCTGCTGATGAAATGATTGCTATAATACCTAATGCTACCTGGCACATTGCTTCATTCACAGGGAAGCTTTGGCTGTTCGAAGATACGTCATCTAATTGAAACAGTAACTGTTCATTAAGTAGAAGGAACAGCAGAATAGTATCAGTTAGTGATGATACAGATAGAGATGGCAAACAACTTCATTTTCATTCTGAACTTCGCTGCGTTTCACAGGGTAAGGTTGTAGAGACATTAGGCATTTTTGAAGCAGGAGTGCATAGAAAATGGGAAGTGCCCTCTCCGGCACTCGAACCTGGACTTCTCTAATGCGCACTGAGTGTGCTAACCGTTACACCACGAAGGCATGCTGGAAGGGAGAGAAAATACCTTCTGTACTCCCCCTTTTAAAGGGCTACTGGGAATTAAGAGACCCAATCGCCAAATCCGGGTGATGATAATTCATTATCCGCTGCCTTTTAGTTTGGGCGCCACTGTGAAGACATTAGGATTTTTTTTTGAAGCAGGAGCCATGAAAATGACCAGAGCCCTCGTCGGGACTCGAACCTGGACCTCTCGAATGCGCGCAGACTGTGCTAACCGTTACACCACGAAGGCATGCAGAAAGGAGGGAGGAAATGCCTTCCTTATAAGGTGCTCAGAAAGCTCTTTGCATTAAGATAGGAAATCCTGTTATTGGTAAATGAAATAAGAGAAGGTTTTACGTAATATTTTACGATGACATGTGGATACGTATATTGGCGTACTTTTTGGATGCGCTTTCAATATTAAAGGAACTAAATATTCCTCCGCAAGATACTTATTTTACTGTTCTCGACGTCCGTGACAAAATAAGTGATTTGAGTGGAAACTTGGTTTTGGGGTCAGTTGCATAAATTAGAGAAAATCAAATCTTATCATTATCTTAAATCTGATCTTTCTAAACTTAGAATCGTTTCTAGTAGAAAATGATGTTTTTATTCGAAAAGAACTACGACATATGCAGTGACATAAATTTACATCTAAGAACAGTGAGATCATAATTTGAAACTTATTTTCCGAGTGGTAAATATAAGGAATTTTCATGGGTTCAAGATGCTTTCCATTGCGATGTTCATAGTCAACAAATGAACCTATTAAACTGCGTTTATCATTGTGTTATTATGAACTTTCACCTACCGGTTTGTATTTTAACAGCGTCCTATTATATATACACCTGTGCTAAACAATGTTCAGCGTATACATTATTTTTAAAGCTTAAAAGGGTGATGTTACTTCTTTGTGGCTGTAACATAGAAGAAAAGATATTATTTCCCGATTTCTAGCTATTAAATTTTTTTTTCGTTTTCCTAACAGGACTTAGTGTCGCTTTACTGTTATTCGCTACTTTAAGATTTCAGTCTAGGTACTGTTATTTAAATATTTTGAAACTTTTATTAGAAGCTGCATAACTCTGATATTTAAATTAGCGTATGGAAACTTTACACAGCTGTTATTAACAAATAAGAAAGAGAAAATGCATTAAAAGCAAAAAATATACGACTTTAAAAGTTCTGCATTTAAAAAGCGAAATTTGGTGATATATATTTATATATATGTGCAAAAGAAAATTTTTAATATGTTTTTAAAAAGCGGTAACTAAACCACAGGCTGAAAGCTGCTGTAATTTATCTGAAATATAAAATATAATAAATACTAAAAATTTAAATTTATGTTCCACTGAAATAACAAGAGATGAATAATAATATTAAAAAAAAGTCCACTGGAAAAAAACTAAATAAGAGAAATGCTAATGAAAGTTTTTTTTTGTTTATAAAAACAAAAAATCAGTTCACAATCTTTTAAATTTTTTAAGAAATTACGTTTGTATTTAAAATACTTTATAAGTAATAAATAGCAAAAACGTTAAATTTATAAGGTATTTTCTCCCTGCTTCCAGCATGCCTTTATGGTGTAATGGTAGCACACTCGTCGCACATTCAAGAGATCCAGGATGGAGTCCCGGCGAGGGCATTGCACATTTTCCACGTATTCTGCTTCAGAAATAACCTAATGATTCTACAAATTTATAATTTGAAAATATATGTATATTGAAAGCAGAAATTTAATGTAGCTTGGCTATGGAAAATATTGTAACTGTTTGAAGGTTTTCTAATTATTTTGCTGTTAAATATGCGTCTGTTCATTTTTGTTTGTTAATTCCATCTTTGAAAAGTAGTAGAATATCCATATCAGAAGATGAGTAGTATATTTATAGCGTCCTTCAAATCTACACTGACTGCCAAATTTATAAAATTAAATATAATAAAATTTAGTAGCCTAAGTACAGGCAAATAGAGTGTAGAAGGCAATAATTAAAATTCAATTTATTTTGGAAAGAATTCTCTTTGAATAAACTGTGAATACATTCAAATACAAATATTTTAAATGAAATAATATAATTTTTCTTGCTATTTAAGCAAAAATATAACGAAAAAGGCCCAGTGAAAGCCTAATGAAAATAATCGGAATACTAGAAAACCTTTTTCTCCAGTCATATCGAGTTAAAATTACGTCAGGGAATTTCATCATCTGTTTTTCCCAAAATAGGAAATGATTGCTTCGTCCTTTCTCATACCTCGTAACTAGAATGCCCACTGTTAGCTACCTGTTCTTACTCACCTTCGACATTTCCAAACAATTTATTACCTTCGTGAGGGCAATGACCTTACATTGAGGCGAAAAGTACCTATTGCACTTTCTCAAAATTTATGGAAGTATTCGATGGTCATAGGAATGTTAGGGAAACGCAGAAATGAAAGCAATGGAAGATTTCAACTTCATAGGTAACTAAAGATTCTTCCAAAAGCAGAAATGAATATTAAAAAAGTATCTTTTAGGGATAATTATATTGTATCTATACTGCAAAGTGTTTATTTAAAATACAGAATTTACAGAAATAATTTATATAGTTCTTATAAGTGTATCGATCAATTTCATTACAATTTGGGCATTTTTTAAGTTATCTATTGGTCTTTAAACCATTTTAACGTAATGTGATTATTGTTTATAAACTTTTGATGTAATTCTTAACAATTCCGAGAAACATTCATGAGTATTGCACATATGAGAAAAGAAATCTTATTAAGAAATGATTAAACTGAATATTGTTTATATTATAAATATTTGTTTCTCCTTTCTTTAGTGCTAGCTTTTGCATTGGATATAATTACATTAATTAAAATGCAATTAATTTATCATAACATTTCCAGTTCAATTATATTATTATTTTATGAGAAATTAAATATAATGATGTTAATATTTCTGAAGCAAATATTATTAAAATGTAATATATTTTATAATAAAAATCTCAACTGGAATTTAATACAAGTTATCATTTCTAGAAATCACTAAACGTTTAAACAATCGAGACTTTTAAACGTTTAAAAATCGAGAAAATTATCGAGACTTCTGGAACGTTTTTCTTTTATAAATTTGATTAATATTACTATTAATAACTATGATGAATCGATTTCAAAAACAGCAAATTTGAGTTTGAAGTGCATAAACACGTCTCTTATGTGTAAACCAAAATTTTGATATGAATTATTTTAATTCAATTTTAGATGCATAATCAGTTTTGTCTCACACAAATTATACGCCACTGGCAGTAAGTTTACAAAATATTTTCAAGGATACAAAAGTTTTCTTAGTATACTCCCTGCGCAAATATATCACTGTGTTCCTCTATTCCGTAATCATGATCGTGAAGCACGACACTCGTTATATTATCATCATTATTTATAAAGTGAAGACATCGAATAAAAAGGAAAAATATATTTACCAGTTGTTCATAAGAAGCTGCAATAAAACTGGAACAATTTCTTGCTCATAAATCATATCTCATTTCATATAGACCGAAAGCCCTTTCAACGGGCAACATAAAACAGCAATTTCTGGAAATGCGCTCTGAGAATTTATATATCCGTTTGCATTTGCCAATAAATCAAACTCTTAATAATGTTCTTCTTTCATTCAGATCTCGTTAGATTCATATGATTGTGCTGCTAGCTTTCCTTATACTATATTTGATATATATTCAGGTCTGTTTTGTCCTCATCTCACTTTAAAAAACATTTCAATAAAATAGAGCTTTCTGTACTAAACCGGGAAGATAGAAGTTATAGGAGAATAGTATGAAACATTTGGATATTTTGGAAGCAGTCATTAAAATATCACGCATTCACTTTCGCGATGGACATTTTGAAGGGTGAGAAAAATTGAAAATATGTTTGAAAAATTGAAAAATGTTTATTATTTTTTAAATATCTAATGAATTTTCATGAAGCAAAAAACATTTTATTCCTTAAAATGGCAGATTGTATTACGTGATATCTCATTTATGTCACTGCGGGTACCAGCGATGGACCATGGTGTAACATCTAACGTTGCTTAAGCGGGCTCAACTAGCATCTCGGTTCGAAGTATAGCAGTCTGTGGTACAAGTACAGAAATGGTGGATAACTGGTCCTCAGTAGATGCAAAGACCATAAAGAATTCTCATTCGAAGCTAATGGATACGGTTTCTGTGTCAGGTGGCTGGAGATGAGATCCCCGCTCACCATCCAGGACGCAGGCAAATATGCAGATATGTCGAGAAATGTTTGTCCTCAGAAATCATGAAGACAGGCATCTTGCGAAATTGGTTTAACCCGATACACAATCCGAGTCGGGATACTATCGTGATGCCAGATAAGCCCGCTCATGCAAGGTTTGACGTTGTGCCATGGTCCGCCATTGATATCTGCAATTACATAAATGCAATATCATGTAATAAATGCTACCATTGTAAGCATAAAACAGTTTTTGTTTTATGAATATTTAAAAATGAATAAAGAATTTTCAATAGGGAACTAATTCTTTCCCATCCTCTGTAAATTAATACACATTTTTAATTTTGTGTATTATGTCTTGAAGAATGAGAACCAACACTATATTAGTTTCAGATTTCGATTGCTTCTTAAAACATGCTTTTGTTTAAAAACATGTAGAGTCATCAGTTTTATCTACATTCAATCTATTACGAACCAATATGCGCCTAATAATATAAACCCTTCCGTGGTGACCACCTCTCATAGTGAGCAATACTTTCAATGATATTGAACACCACCTCTCTAAGACAATCAGTTTTACAGGAAATCAAATCATCTGTTGTTACGGATGGTAGCTAGAGAGAAGATTAACTCTAAAGTGCTTTGACTAACAAAATTATCAGCTGTCTTTTTATTTCACATGGTCTACTCATAGTTTCTCCCATCTGGAATTATAAACTGTCTCTTTCCAGTTCAACCTCAAAACAGCGGTAATGAGAATTAAATAATATTCTGAACCTTTTTTAGTGTACAAAGGGGATAAAATTATTTAAAAAGGGATTTTCGAAAAATAAAAGAAGGATAAAAAATAATTACTTCTTTTCTTAAAATAAATTTTAAACTTAGCATAATGGGCAAAAGAAAGGACTCCAAAATTAATGTTCCATTATTTAATTTGTTAGATATAAATTTAATTCGTTAGACAGCTGTTAAAAACATGCAATAAAAGAGCTTATCATCCAACCCTACTTATGCGTATGTAGTTTTAATTATTTTTTAAGAGCTATAGAATCTATTTCCGGAATTCAGATTCCAGTGCAAAGTATCAGTTCTTGAGAGGCATGCAGGAAAACGCTAGGAAACGTTAGCATCATCTTTCGTATTTAAAGTATCTTATTCACTTCTAAAGTTATTTATTAATAATTATTATATTTTTTTAATTCCTAATAAGCATCGACTAAATGCGTACTGTATTTAAAGTACCTTGTACTATTCTTGTACTATCCTTTAAAGTACCTTGTACAAAACAGCCTTGAAACAATGCAAGTTTTTTTAGGTATGCTAGATACTGTTGCATTCTACGGGTTCGTGGATTTGGAACAAGATGATACGGGATAACCCATGATGAGGAATCAAAACACAATATTTCACCCGTAAGCACTATTACATAGAACATTCCAAAGAAACATTTATACTCGTAGAAAAACTACGACAAACACGCTAAAACAATTAGCAATACAGCCTTTGGGCTATAGCGGTGAAGACAGCTTCACGGCAAAGCCCTAAAACACATCTCCCAACAGGGTCGATCGCTCCCAAGCTAATCTCTGAACTCAAAACACTACTATCTCCTAGGTCAGGCAAGGTATATATAGCTTTAACCTACCTTCGAGAATATTCTCGAGAAAAGTGAAAAGAATGCGTTCTAGAATGTTCTCGCTCCGTCTGTGGCATATCGCCAATTTTAAGGCCAAATATCGCCTGGGCGATTTCCCGCCTGCCTTTCTCTGCCAGCTTCTGGCAGCCCTAATACTGGTTTCCGAGTAAGTTATCTCACCGCAGCTGGGCCTTTCGCAACAATACTTTAAACAGTGTTATCTTGATTGCTAGCCTAGACTCTGAAGAGAACAGAAGGTGATTAGTTATTGAAGGTGATGTTTCTGTTTAATATCATATGAGCAATTTCAGCGCCGTGTGATATTAAACAGTTGTTTTATATGAAGGTTGTTGTATATATGTTTATACATAAAGGTTGTTATTAAATGTGCTTTGTACAAATATTTTCTGCAAAGGTTTATTTCCATTCACATTTTATGATTTTTGTGTAATTGTTGTATAAATATCCCATCGATGCCTTTTAAAAGGTTGTAGAGACATTAGGGCATTTCTTAAAGCTGGAGATGTGAAAAATCAGCAATCCCCTCACCGAGACTCGAACCACGGACGTCTCGGTTACGAGCTAAGTATGCTGACCATTACACCACGAAGGCATGCTAAGAAGACGAGAGAAATACCTTATAAGGTTAGTAGCATTTTTAATTTCAATCGTAATAATAAAAGGGGCACATTTAATGGCATTCGCAGAATGACCAGATTATTGCTGACTGGGGAATTAATATTACTAGATAATAGTAAAATTCCATAATTTTAATTTTATTTAGCCTGGATAATAAATTTTATATACCACAAAAGTTCAAATTTTTGTTCAAAGGTTCTCCTAGATACGAAATTTCGAAGCTACTAAAGTTCTTTAGTACTATTATACGATATCTAGGACATATAATAAGAAATATATTTAACATGAAATTTTATGAGGAAAGTAGTTTGTTCCCATCATGATGGACTACTACAGATATTTATAAATCAATCATCTGTTTTTCACACGGGAGTTACTACTGTTTCTTTTGCATGTCTTGATTTTTAACTGTAAATGTTGTTTCTTTGCATGCCTATTATTATCATAAAATAAGCAACATGCAGGTGCTCATGATAATTACTGTATTTATTCAAAATGTTGCCCAAATTACGATGACCAAATTATATGATTAGTCAATAGAATAAACAACATAGAATAAACAACCCAAAGATGCTTAAACAGGGTCATTTCTCTTCTTTCAGTGTGTTGTGACCTTGTCTGAGAATAACATCAGAGCAAGCCCACGAAATTCATCGTGGCAAGGAGAGCAAGACTGCGCCTGTCGTTGGCAAGAGCCTTGCTCACAGCACAGGTGACAGTACGACTTCGCTTAGTTCCGTCTCCAATTTTGATGGAGAGCATGGGGGGTTGGGTTTAGGGTATCCCACCTCTCTTCCTCTACCACTAACTCTCGAGAGGACTTTTGGCTCACCGAATGCAGGTAACACAAAAGTTACTAATATAGGTAAAGAAGTAAAAATTAACACACATACTTGAAATGACTAACTAAAAAAAAAGAAAAGTACAAAAAATTTTCATCAGATGGCGCTTCATATGATAACAAAAGGAATAATTAGCAAAACAATTAATTTTTAGCAAAGACGATGTTCTTTATAGCATATGCGCAACATGTCGGCTGTCGTTCATCAACAATACGTGTAGTCGAGGAACAATGTTGTGAACAGCACTGTACAGCATTTATGTAGGTACGGTGAGAAACGCTTTTCGGATGTTGTCTTTTAGCTTCAGTAATGAGGTTGGAGACAATTGCAGAGGACTTGCGAGATCAGGTTAGCCCACAAACAATAATCAGATGGATTGAAATCTGGCGGCCTGGGAGGCCAAGCGTGACGAACAAGGCGGCTCAGCACGCGATCCTCACCAAACGATAAGCGCATGAGATCTTTAACGTGCATAGAAAAATGGGGTGGAGTATACCATCCTGCATAAAACTGTAACTTCCAGCAGGTGTTTATCAACCAGGCTAGGGAGGGATAATGCGATACTGTAGCATATCTCCGTTTCTCGCACCCGTCACACTGACAATTTTGAAAGCAGAATCACGAATTTCCTCGAAGGAATGGGTCCAATCAGGATTACTGTGATAAATCCACACCACACCGTGAATTTCTCGTCATTAAATTGGGTTTCCATGACAGTTCCAGGATTTTTGGTAGCTCAAATTCTGCAGTTGTGGAAACTGACAGATCTTTAGAGTGTGAAATGGGCTTCCTCGGTCCACAACTTGTTAGATAACCAATCGTTCCTTCCCCCAATTTATAAAAGCCCACTCCGCTTCATAAAATCGGCGGTTAACAATCCATGATGACGTTGGATTTTGTAAGGATAGCATGGGAGGGTATACCTTAGTGCTTTCGAAAGAGTAGTGCGTGTAATGCTAGTGCGACGTGCGACTTCACAGGTGTTGACATCCGCAGGCATAGGCAAACCCGCTGAGTCTCCATTTGTTACTGAAATGTTCGAGCAGTAGTAGCACTCGAGTCTGGTCGCCCACTACGGGGACGATAGTCTATATAATCGGTGGTTTCAAACTTTGTAATCATTTTCTTCACAGCTACACTTGTCACAGGGACTTTATCCATTCAAATACCCTTCTTATGGCGATTGGACAATAAAGGTGCAGTAGTAGAGTCCCCATTCTAATAGTACAGTTTCGCAAACATTGTCTATTCTGGTAAAGTCATCATTCAGCGAATGCTGGTGTATCTGATTCTCTCTGTCACTACAGGTCATTTTATGCACAATTCTTATAAGGCGTCACTGATGTTTTGCTGACCAGCACCATGTTTTCACTTTTTTGTGGGGATTCAATAAAACCCATTTCATTTTAAACATGTGTTTTAGTTTGTACCTCTCTATCTACATCGTTTCGTGGGTTATTGAATTTTTAAATGTTAACTAACTTTTGGGTCACCGGTATTTATAGCACTCTCATGCCGCAAAGACACTACATTTACAAACATCCAAGTCTTCTCTGGGATTTGAACCCGAGCCCTTTGGTACCGAAGTGGGCTTCCCCAACCACTATACCGTCTGGGCGGCTCGTCTTTCATTCTTTAAGAAAATGAGTTTCAGTCTTATTTTTTCAATTAATTTCATCATTAAGATTTAGGTAAAATCAGCATATATTTGTCTTGACAGTGTCCGTAAATGCACCTACATTTGTGTCTTATACATCTCGGATTTTACAGCACAGTAGTGAAGCTGCGAAGATTTTCATATCTTGTCGGAATTGAGAGCTTTCCAGAAAATTTCAGTTCGCATCTGTAAAACGTCTTTTTCTCGATGCTATTAAAAATTGAAGTTTAAAGAGAGAAATTGTGTCGCACAGCCTTACTGCGACTGAAAAGCAATTGTATTAGATTTGGCCCTGCGATTTCTTCGGAATTGTGTCTAAAATTTGCAAATCACTTTTTCTAGGTTAAGCTGACATTTTGTTTCAGATGTATAGCAAAACGCACTCTCTACTATTCCGGCTTTTATCTACTGAGAGAAGTTACGCTCACGTCAAAATCTGGCTCGTTAAATGTTAGTAGTGTTGTGTTTTTACAGTATTTTACGTTTGATTATTTTACGTCCATCAAATATGAATAATTGATGCTATGAATACTGACAGAAAATAATGAATTCATTCAAGGAAAAAACAGACGACTTTCTCATGGAACTTTTTGTTTTTAAAATTAGTTAGTTCTATCTATGGATATATTTTGCATGTTGAAGTAAGTAAATATTTTCAGAAAAGGTTTAATCGCATTTTCAAAGTTAAAAAGTGAAATAGTGACAATGTTATCACATTCACTTTTCTTGAAAATAAACTCAAGGATATTAGTTTTCCTCAGGACTTCTTATTTCTTACCGATTAAATAACCCCATTTAAGTGGCATGAATCTTCGTAGGCAGTAGTAACGAAGGTTTCGAAGCGAAAATATGTCTTTTTAAACAGAGTTTGTAAAAGCCAATGGCCCGTTCATTTTTCTCTCAGCGAACAAGAACGCACCGATTACATTAATTCACTGATTTCAAAATCTCATAAATATTTTCAAAATTTTCGCGTTCATAAAACAAGCTTTTCATTAACTAATTCACATGTATTGTGATACCTCTAGCAGACAATAAATTCATGTTTGATTGAACTTCAAGGTGATCTGTTGCTCATCGCGACACAGAAAATCACTCTCACAAGCATTAATCTTCTGCAAAATATGGGTTCTCAAGAAATGTTCTAATTTGGCAGAACTTTTATTTCAGAGATGACCTGTTTTACAGTAAAAATTATCAAATCAAAATCCAGAACTGCATTAATGGGTGTGTTGTTGCCAGATGCGCTCTGTAACGCAGCATCAGAAAGTGAATATATTATCCAATCTCTAAGAGTTTTTATATCTCAGATTAGCTAAGATTTTTAAATAATAATTGTACATGATTTCTGCAAAGCTCCTGAAACAATCTTTCTTTTGATTACTATTCGTGCATAGACATCGTAAGCTTTGAAATTTACAGAGTTTAAAAAATTTTTTAGTTAAAAGAGCAGTACGAGTGTTGACAAATAACAGGATTTCATGTAAGAGCAAGTAAACCACACAATCTTATCATTTACAATTACCGGGCACCTGTTTACATTCATTCATAATCACATTTTTATGCTTGTTAATTTACATCTTTTGGATTTAGTATCCTTGTTTGTTAACCAAATGCAGTAAAACATTCAAGACATACTTGCTTAAAGAAAGAAACGTCTTTTAACAGGACTTTCTTAAGTCCACTGGCTTGTATTCTCATAAAATATGAAGAAAATCACCAAAACATCCATGAAACCAACTTGTTCGCTGTATCCATATAAGGGCCAATTTCCCCGTGTCTTGCTGTCTTTTTCGCTTAGACACTACTGGATCTACATACCCTAGATTAACTTATTCGTATGCACAAATTAAAATAGCCACAGAGCAAAGTAAAAATTAAAAGCAATCAGATTTGCAAGCATTTACGACACATATTATACAGGATAACATTTTTTAAAATGGCAACTTGCTGCAACCCTACATTAAAGCCATTGCGGATATTTTTAATTGTTTAGATCTTTATTCCACTAAGATTCTTGATAACTGGTTTCTTACACTTAAAGTAATGTATGCCGTTGATACATTACCTCAATCCACTCTTACCAACATGCGTTGGTTATGAACGTTTATATTCATTATTAAGGAACTTACGTCCTAAGAGATAACTTAGAATGAATGTCTCAAATCGAAAACTGAAAGCAGAATTTATCTGTTCAAAAAATATTTTCAAGTTTAATAATTAGTTAATCTTAATTTACCGTTCGGCCTTTTCATAAGTTCATATTACCTATATTCGCTTTGCTTAGACCGTTTCGAAAACCAAGAGCAGGCAAAAGAAAGTTTAGAAACGAGATAAGTTAATTTAAGGAGCGCCTGTCATAATTCGCTTTCGTATATTGGGGTAGAAGGACTTAGCTAGTGCAAAAAAAGACGTGTAACTACTTTGTCCATCTCAGTTCCTCGGAGAAATTTATTTCTAATTTGTACTTGGTCTGGTACCACAGTATTCCAGGTTGCCATGCAAGTCGGAAAGTGACTTTAAGTCCGTAGCTGCAGGAAAAAATCAGATGCGGCGTTTGAGCGTAACCGTTTGTACGTTCTTGATAATATCATATACAAATAGGTAGGATGCCTCACTTTTGTTAAATCATCGATAAATTATTTGGCTATTTTACGCTTCACATTTTAGCTTTAGTTGTAACTCGCTAGGTGTCATTAAATAAATTATTAATGAGTTAAAATCTCTCTTCGTGGAAGTTAATTAATTGTCAGAAAGATAACTTGCCAAAATCAGCGGAATACCCTTGCGCGAAATGTAGTTAAACAGGCATACATTTCAAGAATAGTCTAAACGCAGCATTAATAAATGTATCATTTGAAGCTGTACAAAATGTGCGAGATATGTATAAAATGGCTATAATGTAATTAAATCACAATTACAAAATTGTCACAGGTTTTATTTTATTGCTATCTAATATAGTAATTTTTGATAACGACTGCGTATTTTAGGAAATTTTTTTATATATAGTCATATCAGATAAGTTGTCAAAAAGAAAATATGAAATGAATGATAATTTTACTTTTATTGTTCTGAAGTAGAACTAACATCCATTGTAAGAAAAGAAACCATAAACAGAGGTAATGACCTGACAAATGTGAAGGTTTACAAATCTATTCTTGACTGAAAAACGAACTGTTTATTACACCTAATGATCATATGATAATCACCTAATGATCTTACGATTAAACCTAATGATCATATAATACTGCAGCTTGGATTACATTTATGATCGATTTTACGAAGTTACTGACTGTTATGTGAAATTTATGTCTAGATTATCATAAAGTGGTTAAGAAAAAGCAAAAATAAGTTCTTGTATTAAAGATCTGTTCAAAAGAAGCTGTAGCTCTCTCATTTGGAATGGCCTTATCTCAAAATAGGATAATGTAGTAACTAGAGAGTACCTGCGAAACATTGGTATGGTGGAAATATGAGTAAGTGATACAAGCGCAAGAAGAATTTATAAGCATTATTAAGTAGAAATGTAATCATTCCACAATCAAAAATAAGTAATTATTATGTGAATGATCACACAACACAAATGCTGATATTCAAGGGCTTCGTATGAGCAGATTTGTAATATAAAATGCTGCTGAAATCATTTTGGTCTGTTTTTATTTCCAAGTTGCTTGAAAGTGTCTTTATGCGTTGAAATTATTATTTATTTCTTCTTCACTTCTTTTAATACTTACTATATAAAGTGTTAAAACATGTCTTCTTGAATGTTCAGACATTTCACCACACTTGTTTGCGAAGACTTTTCCTCATAGAATGTGATCTAATTTATTAGATGCTGATCGTGATTTCAGCCTCTGTCTTCTGAACATCGTGAAGTACATGAAAATTATTTACACATATGCCTATAATGCTGTTTTCAAGCAAAAGATGACGTGTGGTCACAAGAGGTCAAACCGTAGTTTTTAGGAGATAATGTACCTTCCAAAGATTTCCTTCAAAATCTGTAGCAACTTGCATCGGCTTTAACAGTTGCATTTTTCTTCCAGCATCCCTTATCTTGAATTTCATATTTCGTAGATTCAGACAAGAAATGGTTAGGGAATCTGAGTGAGGTAATGTTCCAGTTTAAAAATTTCACTGAAGAAATGAGATAAATAAGTGCTAACGAATAATTTCTTACAATAACTGAACCTTCGGTCTCTAAGAGACGTTTCCTTAAATTTAGGGAGGTTCTCAGTATACTACGGGTATCGTTTCGGAGGCTGATGTATTCGGTCAGTGTGAATCATAAGTTGCCAATAACTTCCTTTTTCGTGAACCACCACCGTTTTAAGCTTTTGTCTTTTCACCTAATGTTTGACAGATATCTAGTAAGAGCGCAAAAAGCAATTTTAATTATTATCAAGAGCTCTATTTTTGGTACCTTAGCTTGCTCTGATAGCCGCTTCGAGAAGAATACCTCAGTGACAAATTCTCCTGGGCAAAATGATAGGAAGAGAAAGAAGCGCAGGGCATTAAATTACCAAAATCGATAACGTATGTAGAAGCAAGAAAACGTATTAGAAGTATGTTCAACCACTTCCAGGCATAATTTATTCTAAAGTTGTTGAATAAACGAGTTCAGTAAGCACCGAGGCATCCGTTACTGTCGCAAAAGAAAACCGAGAATAGAAACCAATGAATCAGGGAACAATACTATAGAAGATTAAATATTACATAAAAGAAACTTATCTCCTCTCAGAAACACAAAACTAAAATAACCATTAACAAGAAGAAGAAAAAAAATTGAAATGTTTCAGATTTTTTTTGTTGTTTTTGTTAAATATCATTTATTAAATATCATGTTCTTCGCACTTAAGCATAAAATTCAGTTGAAGAACAATATCGAGAAATAATTTTAAACTGAGCATATCTTTAAAATTTCCTATACACAGTCTCACGCGCTGGAGATAAAAATGTTTTTTCTGTACAACGTTGCCGTTGCTTGCTTTGGAATAATTGAGTTTGTTAATCAAAAATTCGTGAAATTTTTACAAAATATGAAATCGATAATAAAACAAATTCCAAATTTAAAACTTGGGCTTCCAGGTACTCATATTCGTAGCAGGATTACGTCATTCAAAATTCGATTTTCCTAGGAACCGTCGCTTTATCACAATGCGAGAACATACACACATTTATGCACATTCTTCATTATTTAATTTCTTTAAATATAATACAGGGTTGCAATATTTGCTGGCAACAGTTTGAAAAGTGAATCGACATTTAATGTTTCCGATGCAAAATAGCAAAACGAAAGTAATAGTCCTTCAGGGACAAAGACCCTTTGGACTAAAAACTAGAGTGGAAAAAAGATACTGGGTTTTTGATGACCGGTGTCTTATCTGAGTATGTAGAAAGTTAAAAGCCTAGGCGTTACAGAATAGGCACACAGAGCATGAAAAAGATATAAACTGAGGCTGGACTAATAACACCAGACATCTACATCAGCGGCTGTCGAAGAAACAGCACCGGAAAGATAAGCATTCATGATGACCACACTTATCTTATGGAATTATGACGGTTATCGTGAATGTTTTGCTAACATCAAAGACATGATTGATGTTTATACATATCTGTTTCGCAATGCAGTAAATTCTAATTTCGGACGATCCTGCTAGAACACGAAAGTACTCAACAGTAAGGAAAGAGTAGATCCATAATGACCACGGAAACAGAGGCGTAGCTCTTTTTGTGATGCATGACTGTCGGTCAGACATTCTGTCATTAAGAACATATCTCCAGGCCGTCGCAGTCTATGTCATTATAGGAATTCTGGTTTTAATTTTCTTCTCTTGCAATTTCCGCTAGTGAATTATAATAATCATATCGATTAACGAGATTTAAATGAACTTATATAGCAGCTTCCGATTCCTTTTATAATCCATAATGACTTCAATGATCAATGGTAAATTATAATTCTTGCACAATACCTTCTGGAGAAGCAAGGATAGCAATCCGTGCTGATGGAAGATTGCGTAATTGATTTAAAATCATTTTCTACTTAACAGAGAGCAGATTACCTATTTTTGTTAACCCGCAAGCACATACTATGCCCTTGTCCTTGCCATTTGCTCACTCTCTCTTATGCCGTTTTGTCTCTGGATTCTTTCAAATGCGATCATTTTCCTCTCATAATATCGTTTCTAGGAGATATAGTAGGTCCTCTTGCAAGAACTTTAATTTCTCTTCATCGAGCCAACTGGGATTAGTTTACGGCCAATGCGATACTTGCAGATGAAATGATGAGCAATGTAGTACCTACTGATGTAGCTGTTGATGCTGTCACAAAAAAAAACATTTATACAGTTGAAATTTCTATTCCGAAATAATCTATTCAACACTCAAGTAATTAAAGTCTTAGCGGAATCTTGAATGTTATATAACTCAGAGCAACGAAAGGGATAAAGTATTTTACGGCTATGTCAAAGTGGTCCAACACTTTCAGTGTATTCAAATCAATGCTAAATAAGTTCTCTATGAGAATTAGGAGGAATCTTGGATAACTTGCGTATCAACAACAACAGTTTCTAAGCTAAGCAATGTATGGAATCGTCATTGGAAGAGGAAGCAAGGAAGCTGCTCATCCGATGTTACTTCACTCCCGTTAACTGGAAACGTAGACTTGATTCTACAGAACCTCTCTGCATAATTCACTACACTCCGCTATTGTGAGTTCATAGTGCTTGTATCATTATGCGATATTATTTTCCTTCTTACAGCTAAGAATGAATTTATTTCTACATTATAACTGTGTTTCTTATGTTTGCAGCTTGGATTATCTGTTTAACTGGGTAAGAAACTTTATTCTACTTTAATATTTGCTTATCAGTAATTAACTGCGCTTAAATGACAAACAAATGAACTTAGCGTATCTTCAGCATTTGATTGTGCATTGAGTGCCTGTTTATTTCATCTTAACGCATTAAACGTGTGGAGGAAAGCAAATAATAGTAAAAATAAAAATGGAAAGCAAATTATGTCATAAAATCACCACTAAATAATTGAAAACACCCAAGCCTTTCTTCAAAAAGCGAAACAAAGCTAATACAGTTGTGGATTGCGCGTTTGAAAAATAGAAGCAAGAATGGTTGGCTGCTAGCTGCGAAAATAAGTACTCGGTAGTGAAATTAAACAGTAACCACTGTCAGTTATGGAAATACAAACAAAGCCTGATTATGAAAAAGAAAAATTTATGTCATTTAAGTGCAAAAGTATATACGAAAAGAACTCACCGCTGAGTGGGTAAAACGAGATCAACAAGTATAAGCTACCATAAGTCTACTAATAAAAAACAACCAAATCGTACATATAAGAAGTAAAACAACACTTAAAGAAATATGAAACGAATTAAAGAAAATTCAAGACAAAAAAAATTTCTTCAGCAAACTTTACGTTCTCAGGAAATCGTATAATTAAACGCAGAAAACAAGTACAAGCTTGAAAACACATCAACAAAGCACTCCATATCATAGATGAATCGCAAGGAATCGGTATTTAAAGAAAAAAAAGATAGTCATATTGTAGCACTCGTTTACGAAGGGGGCTGACCAAAAAGCTATGAAAATCTTATTGCAGCTTCAGAAAACTTTCCAGAAGAAGAACTGATGTTGGAATGTATAAAAATGAAACTCATCAATGAATTCTCGAGAAGAAAAGAAGATATGCGAGCAGAAGAGACAGCTGCTTTCAAAACGAATTTCAACGCAAAATTTAAATATTTCTATCAACGAAGATGCAATTATTGCGAAAATTATTACATTTAGATAAAGAATGCAGATTCTTAAATAATTGCGAAGAAAAGATTAAAAACGAGAGTAATCTGTTTTCAAAAATGAAAATCAAGTGTATAAAGGAAATTATGGAACTAAAAAAAACGAAAGTTGCTGTAAACGAGAATACACACGAAGATGAAAATAGAAATAAGAAGTTTGAGGAGAATGCGAATTATACATTGGAAATTATAAAGTATCATTTAAGTTTCCCTCTAGTTATTTTATGGTAATATTCTTTCCTATCAGTCTCATTTCGATTTCCCTGTCGGAATGTTAATTTTTAATCTCGCGCGATATTCAAATAAGGTAGAAGGTAGGAAGTATTTAAAGGAAGGTTTTAGACTACAAACCAGAGCGTGTTCTGCGTGCTAACTTTAATCCTCTCGCCGTCAGTATTCTGCGGCGTTGAGTTATTCTTGCCATTATGCTTGTTAACACCGACTTGGGTCAGACAGAGCTTGCGCGTTGTTTGAACTGTGAAGCCGTTACACTATGTTTAGTTCCATTAGTTTAAATTAATCTATTATCCTTAATTTAAGCCATAATTGTTTGCTTTTGCAAGCACGATTTGGTGCCGAAGGTTAAACATTATTTTAATGAATAAAGGAGTCATTTATACTAATGTTTCCCTGTATCTGTGGTACTTACAAGACGTAGTGATAATACTCAGATTGTCCTTCAGAGTAATTTTATACTACGAAAGAACGCCAAACTCTATAAACTATAAAAAAGAAGAAAAATCCAAAGCACAAATTGGTCAGTTGATTCACCTCATATGATACACAATAGTATTAACTTTTCACGAAAGTAGATAGAAGGAAAATGGAGTAAACAAAATTGCTAGTGGTACTCAAATGAAGGCCGAAGGCATCGTAGAAAAATACTATGTAGACTCTATAAACGAGGAAGCTAACGTAACAGAAATAAAACTCATAGACCTTTTATAGTACGATCCTAACATCAAAGGAGGACTAATATCCATGCGACAAATCACCAACACGGGATTTAGAGTTGAATTTGAAAAAGAACTTCCTGAATAAAGACGAAAACTAAAACCACAGTAATTGCTAAAACAGAAGAAAATTTATATAAGACAACTGAATCACAAAAGCAAAAAGCCAAAATTACAGTTACAAAAAGAAATGAAAGCAGCATGCATCTCTTCCATAGAAGACAGGCCACATAAATTACGAAGCAATCAAGAGGTTTAAAGAATGATGACCTGGCACCCGGAATGGGAACTGAACGAGAAATTGAAAGAGATAAAGATTGCCATTTTTGCATCAGAAGTAAAAGGTTGAAGCTGCCATATCCCAATCTAAACAGCTACAGAACGAAACCAATTCTAGACTTGATACATTCGGACATTTGTGGACCGATTCGCATGACGTCACTAGGAGGAAGGAATACTTCGTAACACTCACCGACGATTATTCGAGGTACATAGCGGTCTACGTACTAGCTACAAAAGATATGGCTATCTCCAAGTTAAAGCAATTTGTAACCATGGCAAAGAACAAATCTGGATAGAAATCAAAAGTCTTCACAGACAATGAAGGAGAATATACAAACGAAAAAATTGAAAAATACCTAAAAGAAGGTGGAATGGAACATCAAAACTCTGTAATGTGTTCATCATAACAGAACGGTCGAGCAGAAAAACATATATCGAGACATAGTGGAAATGACATGATGCCTACTACTCATTTCGGGACCAAAAAAGGAGTTTCGGAACGAAAACGTAATGACAGCCACCTACTAAACAGATTACAATCAAGACGAGCCGAAAAAATGCCGTAAGAGCTTTGGAGCAATAAGAAGCTGAACTTAAAACTATATCAAAGTTATTGGCACCACAGCTCATTTCCTAGTCCAAAGCAGAAAAGAAGTAAACTGGATGATAGAGCTGAAAAAAAAACGGTTTCATAAACAGAAGAGCAATATTTACTGAAAACAAAAACGAAGCATTACCTGTCAATTAGTGATCAGAATGAGAAAATGCAAAAGCCCTGTAAAGAAAATGAATCGAGATAATCATGTCCAGATACTACAACAGTAACAATAATCTAAACGTAACGAATTTGCCCATTACCAAGAAGATCCTAAAAAACAAAATAAGGGAATCCCGCCAAAAGGATTCTCATACGTGTCAAAGAACGAGAATACCACAATGTCTAAAGACTGACAAGAACTGCAAACTTTCCCAACCAAAGAAAAAGAACTGTTGTTGAATTAAATAAAAGAAAGAAGAAGACATGAAATCATTAGACATACAAATGAAAAACATGGGAACTAATTGATCTTCCAAATGAAAAGAAAGCAACTGTAAATAAATGGCCATTAAAAATAAAATTAGACGCTTCAGGAAATATTATGAGATATAAATCTCGCCTAGTACCTAAAAGATATTGTCAAAAATTTAGGTATGACTACGATAAAACATTCGCGCCAGCCGCAAAATATACTACAATAAGGACTTCTTGGCAATAGCAGTTCAAAAGAACTTGTATGAAACTCACTTAAAGGTAGAAACAACTTTTCTATATGAAGATCTGAAAAATGAAACGTGTATGAAGCAACCAGAAGGTCACATCTCTTCGAGAAAAGCAAACAAAGTTTGTAAATTAAATAAAAGTATGTGTACTCTAAAACAGGCAGCCAGAAACTAGCCCTCTGAGCATTATGATCTGCTTTATTCGGTCATCAAAAGTTTTGCTACTTGGCATATATTAGCTTATAATTTAATATACTTACTTTCTTACTTTCTTTAATAATGCTGCTTTCTTACTTTCTTTAATAATGCAAATATCATTTTAATGAATATAAGTTTATAAAAATACAGACTAAATTAAGTAATTATACAAACTAAATTAATAAATGCTGTTTAAATGCCGGTCTTTACGACGGATCAAAAGTCCTGCGCCGCTCAGAGGGCTAGAATCACAAAATAGCTGAAATCCTGTGTAAATAAGGATATATTCAAAGAACTACTGATCCACGTCCTTCGCATTAAATAAGGAAATACGAGAACTTTTGCAATCCTATTGGTTGGTGACATATTGTTATGTGCTAATATGTCAAGGCACCAGTTGTTAAGTGCTAATTGTTGCGGCACCAAAAGTTAGGTGCTAAATGTTAAATACTAACTGTTACGACAATTAGCCTACAATAAAATCAAAAACCAAATTCTAGTTGCGTTGTGTATAACTAACCCGAACAACCCCTAAGACCAAGCAGGAGTACTGGTGTTAAGAACATTCACACAAGTCATCATAAGAAAAACTGAATCAATTATATATATATAACCAAGGATATTTATTGCAGCATTAAAGGAAGACACTCATCTTTCAACTTAAATTTCTAGATCTATGGAGTGTTCAATTGACAACTAGTTAAAATAATGCATTTAGAATTATAATATATATATTGTTAGTTTCAAATATGCACCGAGATGAATTTGTCAAAAATTTACACCGTAAACATTAATATTAAAATTTCATATGCAATTATCAAAACTCTGCTGGCCAGCATACAAATACAGAGGAATTTAATGAATCACCGAGCATGGTGTCTTTACCAATATTGATAGAGATTACTTAGTTCAAGAAATTTCTTAATTTACTCAGGTAAAAATTACATACATAAATTTAGCAAATCCCTTAGGCAGACCCGTTGGAGAAAAATGATTACATTTAACCCTACATTCAATTACTCAATTAAAGGTAAAGTAGAATTTAAATTTTAAATTGTTCCTTAATTTGCAAAAGTTAAAGTTAATTCTCAACCAAAAATAGTAACAACTTAAAGTAAAAAGGTAAAATTTAGATAAGTTTACAAATTTGATATCCTGTCTTAATTCATTATATATAAATTTTAATTACATTCCAAGTTAAGGTTAAAAGTCCTAAATAGATTAATAGTGTAGCAGTTGCTTAAATACACAGCCTGGATTTAAGATCCAGCAGAAAAACCTTGACTAAAAGTTAAAAAGAATTTAATTGGAAATTAAATATACATATAATTACTCCTTACATTAATAATTCATCACTGGAAAATTTACTTCAAATAATCAAATCTCTTAAAAA
>KK115334.1:112319-125287 GCA_000611955.2 Stegodyphus mimosarum
TTTCTCTTTAAGAGGTATAAATTTCAACCATGTGAATAAAAAGGAAGTATTTTTAAATTTAAAATATTACGCAGAAACAACCGATTTCCCATTGTCTCCTTCTCCCGAAGGCTTATTACCAACGAACGCGTAACGTAAGAACGAGAACTCTGTTTAACTCGCATACAAATAATTGATTTAATAACATAAGCAATACAATTCGTGAAGAAAAATTTAGAATAAGCATAAATTAATGCATATAATTTACTCACTCAATAATTAATTAACAAATAACTGCAATTAACTACACATTAATCCATAATTCTAAACTAACCAAAAATCACTACATAACAATATTAGTGGTGAGCAACAAGCGTGAATCACTTCAGCAAGTCGAACGAATTCTCAAAGAATATTTTGACATTCAAAATATTGGAAAAGTATCTTATCTATGTATCTAGAAATCGAAATTGAAAGAGAAAAATATAGAAGCTTTAAACTTCAACAAACTAACAAGTTTTAGAATATAATCAAGAAATTCGACGGAGAATCAATAAAGAAATATATTATACATCCATCACTACAAATGTTAAAGAACAGAAACGAACAGGATAACAATTTCTCCGATAACAAAATGCAGAGAAGCAGTGGAATCCCTTTTATATTTAGCAGCAGTACCATAGAAAATTCTGTTGGAATACTTGGCAGAAAAGTAAACAATCCTTCGGCCTCTGATTGGGATGGTATAATTAAAATTTTATGATATCTGACAGCTACAATCATTTGTCAATTACATCTAAAATTTAATAATGAACCAGTTCTCAGAGCTTACAGGACGCTGAATGGGCAGGAAATATCACTGAGAGAAAATCCACATTGGGACACATTGAGATATTTCAAATAGGAAACAGCACAATGTCATAGGCAAACAAGAAACAAAATTTCCTTGCCTTCTTTGACAGAAGCTAAATGCTTCGCTCTAGCTTTAACTCTGTAGGAGCTACAATATATGAGACAGCTACTGAAAGACTTAGGTTTCATTCAACAGAAAGTGAACATTATATTCGAGGATAACATAACCTGCATAAATCTTTCGAATAAGGAAAACGAAAGCAGTTACACTAAACACAAAGTAAGATAGATATGAAGTATCACTACTTGTGTGATTTACAAAAACAAGGAATCGTTAAATTATAACACTGCAACATCAAAAGGATGTACGCAGTCATGTTCACAAAATTTTTGCCTAGACCACTAGTGGAACTTTTGTAGAAAAGAATTGGTTTAACTACGGATGGCACAGCTCACCGAGTGGTAGACTGTAGAAATGCTACTGAAAACGGAAGCGATTAAGCTGCCCGTCCGATGTTACCGCACCATGTCCTTGCTGAAAATAGACCTGATTCTGCAGAAACTTTCTCCTACATAATTTTTATACTCTGCTACGAGTCGATAGTGCTTGTATAACTGCCCGATTTTTTTCTTCTTACAGATAAGAATAAATGTATTTCTGTAATGAGTTTCTCGTATTCGCAGTTTGGATTATGTGAGGTAAGAAACTTTGATTTACTTTAATATTTGCTTATCGCCAGTTAACTGCGTTTAGATGAGAAACAAATGAACTTCGCGTTCCTTCAACAGAAACAAGATGGGTAAGAATTAGGTCTTTCTATATCTGCACATTTTTCAATGTAACTAGATTGATATATTTTAACAAATTAAATACTTATGATATTCTTAAAACGATGCAAATTTCCTATTTATGTTTTTAATAAATGTATGTTTTCAACTTTCAAATATAAGTTAGGGTAAGAAAGAAAAACCTGCAAGTACTTTATGCTGTTTAAAGAACGCAATTTAAGGAAAACCATTTCTTGTTTGTTAATTCTTCTATACATTTTATTTTACGTGTCTCAGGCATTCGTATAAGATGCAACAATATAAAAGAAAAAACTGATTAAATCTTTTCTTATCCTGACCTGACCTTGGGGAAGTCTTATATTTCTACTTTTATTAGATGAAACTGAATTCCAAATAGGAAAGCTCCGAAAATCTCTTTTCCGTCAAAAGAAAATTCTTGGAGATTTTCTATTGAAAGTAGGAAAACTATTGAAAAGAGCATCGCATCACGTTCATTGTCATTCGAAAAGCTTCTTGTAGAAAAAGGAGAGTAAACCAAAACCTACATCCTATGTTGAGCCACTAATGCACCGTCTTGGGTGAAAACCCAATATCGTACAGGGAAATTGCGAACGCTTTTCTGTTGACAGAGACATTAAGTTACATGAATGTCACAAGAAATATAAGAAGGTTTTACTAGGTATCGCAAAACGGTCAAGGTTAAAGGATTGAAATGTAAATATACTCCACTACAGATTTAGTTTATATTCGGTACATCAGTTTCTAATTAATTGTCTAAATTAATACGACGTATTATAATATATTGTAGAGACTTTAGGTATTTTTTGAAAGCAGGAGATGTGAAAAATGACCAGTGCCCTCGCCGGGACTCGAATCTCGGATTTCTGGAATACGCACCGCGTGTACTGACCATTACACCACGAAGTCATGCTTCTGGAGAAATACCTTAGATATTCGCCCTTTTAAAGGCGACTGGGGATTAGGGAACCCAATCGCCAAATCCTGGTGGTGGCGAATCATCATTCACCAGCTTTTTATTCGGATGCTTAGGGGTGATTCGGTTGATTTAGCATTGGACAGATATTGTATATCTCACCCGCTTCTTCCCATATCCCTCTGGGATATATCCCTTTCAGCAGTTACAGTTATCGTTTTCCTAGAAATGCATTTTTTAAGAAATGCATTTCCAAGGACTGTTTCTCACGCTGATTCTACGTTAAAACGTTTAGCTCCGGCATTTATAAATAGGAACCTAATAGAGTTAGATGTTCTTTGGAAGCATAAACTAGTATCAAACTCCTAACAAACGTTAAGCGAATTATTGATATGTCTGAATTGAACTAGAGTCCTGAAACAGGTGTTAAACAAGCTTTTTTATTTAACAAAACTTAGACTATAAAACGCATTGCTTGTGCTCTCAGGATCAGCCACTACTTGTGGCCATGAAACTAAAGTAACACTCAAGATCAAAATATAAAACTTAATAGTCAAATAGACTAAGCGAACATCCAAAGATCACGCAATTTAATTTAAATTAAGTCCAGAAGTTCTCACCAGCGTAACAATTTAAATACGCCTCATAGTTAAAGACTACACAATTTAATTTAAATCTAAGTAGACTCAGAACTTCTCACCGCCATAACAATTAAAATGCGGTTGCTATAACGCAAAGCCGAATAATTACAAGCTTAGCAGAACTCGTAAAACTAAGTAATGTGGACTCGAGGTGCAGAAACACGCTCTGTCTTACATTCCCAAAATCTCAGCTTAAATACTATCTAACTGACTTGCATTACTGGTGAGGAAACGGAAAGGAGAAGTTTCAGTACAGACTGAAGTTGTAAACAAAACAAAAAACTGAAAGCTTTCAGATCTTATATTACCCCCCAAAGGAGAGTTTCTTTTTTCATTTACACCTAAGTACATGTTTCCAGAGCCATTTCGAAAGCAGTTGATTTACGCCTCTTTGGGCTAAAAATACTTAAAAACAGCACTTCTTTAAAATTTTCGATCCACAGTCTCGGGCGCTGGAGATAAAAATCATGAAGGTTAGAATAGATGGCGTAAGCATGACGTAACAAAATTGAAGACAACGAAATGTTAGCAACGTGACGTCAAAATTTATCATGGTTGCCATAGAGCGCACCGTTAATACTACTAAACATATTGCTAAATAATAGCATTACACTGAATTTGAAGGCAGATATCAACGTCTGCAGGCTCAGAAAAGTGTTTTTAGACATAATTTGCATAAAATACCATTGAAATTTCCACTGATCGTCCAGGTTTTCCCATGTATACAATTGTGTTAGAGTTACCATTGACACATTTTCATGTCACTGAATTTTAACAAATTTGAAATTCAGTACATAGAAAAATCACTAGTACGGAAAGTGCACTACTCAGTACATATAAAAATCACAAGGAAGTCATTTGCCTTCCTTGTGATTTTTCTATGTATTACTAAGTTGAAAATCTTTTAAGTATTAAAATTAGAATGTAATATTTATAAATATTCAATGATTAATAGCAAACACGCAAACAATGTTGATTAGAATATAAACAAAACTAACCGGACGTCCGCTTGTGGCAGCGGCCATGATTATTGATCACGTCAAGACGTGACTTCCATGGCTTCATTTTCATTGCACAGGACATATGGAGAAGGCTTACTCCATCATTCTAACCTCCGTGATAAAAATGTTTTATTCCGTACAGTATTACCGCTGCTTGCTTTAAAATCGTTGAGGTTTTTAATCGAAAATTCTTTAAAGTTTTACAGAATATGAAAGAGATAATAAAACAAATTCGAAATTAAAAATTCGCGCTTCCAGGTGCGCATATTCGGTTGGAGGACTACGCTATTCAAAATTTGATGACTCTAAGTACCATTTTTTTTTCGCAATGCAAGAAACATGGATACATTCATGCATTTAATTTCAATAAATATGATATAGGGCGATAATATTTGGGGACAACAGTTTTAAAAGTAATTCAACGCAACGCTTTTAGTGATTCGACGCAAAATGCCGGTTCGAGAACCTCTTGGAGCTAATAACTGGTTAAGACAACGTAATAGTTAACTTATAACTTATATAAACACAATTCGTAGATACCTTCTAGTATCTCTGCATAGAGTACTAAGCTCTTTACTTGCATTTATTTATTTTTAATTCCAGCGACGTGATCCAACAGGCTGAAAAGCACCTAATCCAGTAAGCCAGCTGTTCCGTCGATGTCGAAAAGAAAGTATCTCTGCATGCTGTCTGTCCTAAGCAAAGGAAAACTTTGCGAAATATATTGTTGAGTCTTCCATGCTCTTTGTAGGATTTCCACAATTTGATTGCCCATGTCTTAATATCTTGGCTTCTTTGAGAGTATTTGCTATATAAATCTTTAAAAATATTACTTCAAGCAAATTATCTCAAGTATTTGTTACATAACTCATACCTTTTAAAATATATAACTTGAAGAGTAAGTATGAAACAGTAACCCTTCAAATGGAATTTGAAAATATTAATGAAAGTTGAAAGTTAACCGATCTAAATCCGAAACTCAAACATCGGAACTCTACTCAGGTATTTTGGAATAAAAAGGAAAATTTCCTAAAGGCCAAAGAAAAAATGAATAAGAACAGCAGCTACGCAAATTTAGAGAGAATTGCTATGAACAAAAAATGCCCGAAGAAAAAATCGTTTGATAAGTGGATCTATTTTTGGAGTTAAAGCAAATAAAAGCGGGAACCTCTTATTAATATTAATGACTTTGAATGAAGTGATTGATGCCTGCGCGTTTCAAGCTCTTACATATTTTATATAAAATTGTGTGTGACGAAAATGTTAGTGTAGATAGCAATGTTTGTACTGAATTTACTAGAAGAACAACTATCTAAATTAATTTTTTGGTTAATCACTAGAAGATATATTTAAAACTGATTAAATAAGTTTGTTTTATAAAATTCTTGTTTCTAAGACTGATTTTTAAAAGTAAAATATGCTCAAATGATGAAAGGAACAAAGAATGGGTAATTGTGATTAGGCAAGAGTGATGGCAGCTGTGTAACAAAATAATTAAGCAAATGGCATCACCAACAGGAGCAAGCCTTAAAGATTTCAAATCATAATTTTCCTCGCACTTCTTGTTGTGTTTTTACTTCTGGAGTTGTGGTTTATTCTTGTAGTGTTACTTCGTGATGTTCTACTTCTGTGTCTCCTTGCCTTCAGTATTTTCTTTCTTCTTTCCTCATGCTTTCGTGATGTAAGTGGAAGCATAATCGGCGTGTATTCGAGAGGTCCACTTTTCAAGTCACCGCAAGGGCAGTGCACATTTTTCACGTCTGCTGCTTCAGAATAACCTAATGATTCTAAACGTGGCGCCCGAACTAGAAGGAAAAAAAGGTAGTGCACGATAATTCGTCACCACCAGGATTTAGCCATTGGGTCTTATCCCCAGTCGCCCTTTAAGGGGGAAAGTATATAAGGTATTTTCTCCCTGCTTTCCGCATGTCTTCGTGGTGTAATTAGAATAATACTTGATGCGTGTTCGAGAGATTCAGGGGTCGAATCCCAAAGAGAGTAACGCATATTTTCACATCTACTTCAAAAACGCTTAATGACTCCACACAAGTGGCACCCGAAATAAAAGATGGTGGACGGTAATTTGTCACCACCAGGTTTTGGCCAGTTGGGTCCCCTAATCCCCAGTCGCCCTTTAAAAGGGGGAGTATATAAAGTATTTTCACCCTCCTTTTCACATGCCTTCGTGGTGCAACTGGAAGCATACTCGACGCGTATGTGAGAGGTACAGGTTTGAGCCCCGGGCCGAAACTCTATATAAGGCCGAAGAGAGCATTTGCTATCAGTTAGTTTTGTTAGCTGTTAGCTTAGCATGTCTTCCAGGTTCTCTCTCCGGTTTAGGCCGAAATCATTGTGTTGTGTCTAGGTGATTAGTCACATTGAGTAACAGTTCTTGGTCGTATGAACACTGATATATAAAGGTGATGGGAGCAATGGTTGTTGCAAGGTGTGCAACAATGATGTGGAGACTTCGGTAGGCCAGGCTGCATAAATGTAACATAGGATCTGCTGATTGTTATACACCACCATCATTATCACGCTTCCACTGTAATTTCCTTCAGTTTATGACGTTTATTTGAGTTAGGTTTAGTTATGCTTACGTCTTCTTTAAAGACTACCATAGCTTTGACAATATCATTTGAAATGATTCCATACTCGAACAGCATGGCTTGCCGCTGAATGGCATCATTTTACCTTGATTGAGGCATCCCCCTTGAGTTCATAGGCCCACGATCATCTCATCCGTGTGTGAAGGAGGTGTGCACTTCCAAAAACCTTTTATTGGGAAATAACTTTCTTAAAGCGGTCGTGAATACAGTTCTTATAATTACGATATGTTGATAACATACTGTGATCAATTGAACTACCATCAGTGAAAATCACTGCGGCTATGTTTCAGCAAGATAAGGCTCTGCCCTCTACCACTAACGTACCTCTGGGATATCGTTTTGCTATTTCAACTGCTTAACTCAATCGTTGTTATATAACCGCTAACTGAATAGGTACAGGACATTTTAAGTCTTAAAAGTACGGCACACGCAATGCCGTAGATTCAGAACAATAATTCTGAAACGTTTCGCAAAATCTATGGCATAATAACATTCGAAATTTATACAATTCCTTGCCTCGACGTATGCAGGCATCGTAATCAAATCAAATTTCATAAATTGCTAAATTTAACATTCAAGATGCTAAATTAGAATGTCCCAGAACCTTGAAACTGCAATCATTTCATCATCTACATATATGATTTGTACGTCCTTATTTTTATTAAAAAAAAGAATCCTCCCATTATGTGGTGTTTCTCCTTTTAGTTTTTGCTTTTTCCAAAAGAATTATTTCATATAATGGCACTATTAGATGTCAAGGAATGAAGAAATTATCTTCCTATTACAGCATCAAATACTCGTAATAATAAAAGCGAAGGTTAATTAAAGTTTTCATCGTAATGCTGAGAGTGAGAAAATCAAGAATATTCATTTCGACGATGACAAATAAAACCAAGAAGAAATCGTCACTTCAATTCTCAGACTTTTAACGCTAAGTCTGTTCGTACTGACTATAAATAAACTCTTTATTTTTGTACTGATATGTACTCAGAGATAAGTTAACTCACTCAGGGATCTAAGGCACAGCGCTTCAGGAGCCCAAATATTTACTTTCCATTTCTTTATTCAAGAAAAGCAGTAGGATATTTGTCTGAAATTTAAAGTACATTTAAATAGAAAAATATACAGTACTATAAATATCATGTGTATTGTTACTAAGCATCGGTTATATTGCCAATGCAGTAGAATTTTTTCACACTTGGATAAAGACCCATAGATGACATTGTTGTGGTGCTGACGATGATTAAAATTGTTTTATCTTTTAATAACAATACCCATTTTTGGTATAAAATTGCTAAAATTATTTAACTTCTGTGTTAATATAAAAAATATTTAAGGGAATGGATGAATTCATAAATATCTAAGAGAATGAATTGTTTTGTAGAACTATCATTCACAAATAATGCTCCAGCAGATATAGCTTTGCCAAATCATGTAGTAGGAAACATTAAAATAGCCGTTATATTTTGCCTAATTAATGAATTTAACAATTTAACTGTCGGCTGCTACCGATAGCGAGCAATAATTACCGCTATCGGCAGTAAGATAAAGTATAGAGAATAATTTCTGAAATCTGTTGTTGCCACATTTTTCTAATTAGTTTTTCCTAAGAATCTGCTATCTTTTTGCGTTGGCTGCGATACCATCACCTTCTTGATCAACACCGGAATTCATACTTCTATATCTCATTCGATTATTTAAGTTTTATTCAAAATGGGATTAGATTACTAATATATCTAAATCCAAATCCTGTTTAAGAACAAAATAATTTTAATGTCCAGTTGAGCAATACATTTGCATATGATATTTTCGTATTGCTTTATCACACTATTACTGCTTCCGAGATTGAGTTCTTGAGTAAACTGTCTTGATTGTAACTGATTGTATCTTCTACTGACCTCAAATCAGATGTAAAAATAAAGAACAGTTATTTTCGAAAATGTAATATGTAAAACAGAATAAGATACTAGATTTTATTATGAAAACAAGAATCAGTCAACTAACAGAAAAGCTTTTTCGCTCAGTAAAATACAACTGCTGATATTAATTTAATTACAAAACCTCTCTCATATTCTTCTATCTTGTGAGTATTTCCTTTCAACCGGACAATGATGTAAAGCATATAATTTGCATAAACATCGCATATTAAGTTTTGTTTATCACATATTAAGTTTATTCAATGCAGTCATACAACATAATCAAATAATTTAATTTTCCACATTATTCGTCTTGATATGATATCTTCTTTTCTTAGAATATGGGAACTCGCGAATTTAGAACATAGATAGGAACTCAGGAGGAAATCGCAGGAAATTCCTAGTTCTTAAGTGACTTAAGAAACTCATCAAGAAGTTGGCCAAGCGTACGATTGGAGTCCCCTTTGGTCATTTAAGAAAGCAAAAATAATAGCAGCAAGGTTACCTGAAAATAAAAATTAACGTCTTATATTTTTAACGGTATTTAAAAAATAAAAAGCAAAATCCTCCGTGCTAAAAAAATTGTATAATATGCCACCAATCTGTTGATCTAACTAAATTAATCTTTGTAGCATTTTTTGCCTAAAAACATCTGCATGTGCTTCAGATGCTGTTTCAACATCCATTTTATTGCATGTGGAGAAATTAAATTTTCCGTTAAACCTTTTGTGATTTTCTCCACGTGTAATCTGATCATGAGCAAATTCTCTTAAAAAATCTCTCATGGAGGCGTTCCTTTATACAACCAGCGTGTTCTTTGGTATATTCAAATAACGTAATCTAACTTGGAAAATCAAACTGTACATAGAACGTTAACATAATAATATTGATGTAATCCTACACAAAGACTACAGAGTTATCATTGAGGATGTTACAAAAGTGATTACAGAATTATCATTGAGGATGTTACAAAAGTGATTACAGAATTATCATTGAGGATATTACAAAATACACTTCACTGTTGCTTTCATTCAGAAAGCATTTAAGATGTCTTTCCTAAATAGAAAAGTTGCTGAAAAATGCTGTTATGACATTAAATAATGATAAATATGGAGGTTAATTAGAATTTTCATCATAATGTTGAAAGTGAGAAAATCAAGAACATCAATTTTGAAGACGGTTTGAAAAAAATTATCAATTCAATTCTTAAACGTTTCATGCCCAGTCTGTTAGTACTGACTACGGTCAAATGTTTTTTTAATATTTATATATAAATCAAAGGTCTCTTGTTTTGTTTAATGAGAAAATTATCAAAGTTTCAAAATGATGGCAAATCTTTCCTTTTCATTTAATACTGTATTGTATATTCTACCAATGGCTTGAAATGAAAATTAAAAAACACTTCTGAAGAGCTGGGTTTCATTAGTTGTTGAACTAAAGAACATTATAGCAGGTATTTTGAGCATATGTTAAAAACTGTCACCAAGCTTCATAAGATATATATGAACTAACTGAAATGCGGGAATTTTGCCACCAGTGTAATATGGTCATTCGAGAATACTTGAAAAGGAAGGGTGGTCCATCGGATACGCTGGATTTCAATTTTCCAATAATTTTATTTTAATATTTATGTTGCCTATAGGAATTCTTGAAAGATATTACGAATTTGTATTTGTGGAAACTGTTCGAAAAGTTGACGGAATCCTGGATATTCATATTTCACTTAATTAGTTCATCGTTCGGTTTGGTTTGATTTGGTTCATATGTTATGGAAAAGCACTTGAGAACTATCTACTTAGGTGCGGGGGTGCCTTTGTGGAGGACTTTCAAATTGAGGAAATTGTTTCGGTTATGGACAGCGGCGTGCCGTAGGTTTCATCAAAGAAGACTAGATATAAGAAAAAGGTAATTTTTGAATGAGTAAAATAGCAAAGGTAATAATGAGTAATATGATAGAAAATTCTTTCAAAGAGGGTTTTCTGTGTGGGCTTGGAGTTTTATGATATAAAATTAAGGTTTCTCACCAAAAAACAAAAGTTTAAAAATTATAAATATTTATATCATTAAAAATATTTTACATTTATATCATATACAAATATTTATCTATATATTTAGATGTTAAAAATGTTTATTCCAGGGAAAATATTTGAATCAAATAGCCTTCCCTGTATAGCTTGTGTGATAAAATGCTTCATAAAGTGTTGCCTACGCGCAATAGATCGCTTAGCGCAACTGTTTCGGTTGCGCAGAGTTTCTCATTTTGTGGTTCGGTTAAGTCTGCTTGAGTAGCAGTAAATGAAAATTGCATTCGGACACTTATATTTCACAACTGACTGCAAACCATTCAAGTGAGAGAAAAATATCGCCGCTCCGTCGTATCCTTGAACTACAAGTTTTTTTCTCACATTGGAAATTTAGAAGCATTTTCAAACCAATTTCAGGGTGATTGCTACTGACGTCCGTAAAGCCAAGAAATCTCTCAAGGACGTCATCATCTTTCTCAAATTGAAAAACAGTAGAAACCTGAGACAGATTTGCAATATCAGTAGTCTCATCTAACACTATTTTACAAATGCAGCCCCTTTTATTTGTTTCTTTATTCCATCCAGTATTATATCTTCAACATTATCAATAATATAAATAAAATAAACGAAGATTTAAAATGAATTTTTAATTTATTAACGTGTTTTGAAAGTGAAGTCCATATACTTTCCTCGATTAGGAGAGTCTTCACAGAGAATCTTTACATTCATAATGACCTCTAAATGAAAGCTCTTGTCCAAACAACAAACAATATACATCAATTAACTTCTCCATAATTTCTCTATCTGAAAGTACTTCAGCATTATCTTTCAAAATATCGATTTTATATTGTTTGCTTCTTTGAAATTCTATCCTTATTCTTCCAATCATTTTTAGTTTTGTTACTATAGATAAACAGGAATAATTTTTTATGGCGAATCTTGGCTATATGAAAATTACTAAGCTCACAGAGTCCAGTGCTATTCCACACTCCTTTGAAACAATAGTGCATTTCTCTGTTTAAATGCAGTTAATCATTTTGAATTTGAGCAATATTCTACTCTAAAATGACGGATTTAATGCTTCATTTTTTGCTCACGGAATTATCTGTCATAGGCCTATCTCTGGATATAAGTTCTTGCTTGCTTGACGCTAAGCTTGATTTCTTGCCACTTCCAGTTACTTTTATACATGAGAAAAAAAACCCACAGAGTCGATTTCGTATAACAGAAATAATAAATTTCCTTTCTTAAAAATAAGCACTCGACAAATTATCTTTAAATATTTTATTTTAAACATAGCATAAAAGGAATTAAAGGCAAAATATTACATCTCGTGTTGGATTAAATAATTCAGAAGACTACTGGCCAATTGTCATTTTTGCTGCCTCTCAACAGCGGTATAATCAAATTCAAACCTTAGTGAGGGAGGGGAGAAAATTTCCTCCGGTGAGTTCAACCTTAGAATGGGGTGAGAAACGTTAATAGAGTTTTTTTACTTGCCATAACCTCTGTCTCTGGCCCCGACGTCGTCCCAATGACGCACCTGCAGCGGGTTTCCTGTTATGCCTTCTTCTGCGAAGAGGTTGAAGAAGTAATGAATTTGAGTCAAAGTAAGGTCTTAAGGCCGAGGAATGATATACAGAGTTTGTCCGGAAAATAGTAGGATTGATGTTTTCAAACTTATTCACAGATTTGACACATCGACTTAATAGTTTTCAAAACATGCCCCTTCTGCATCAACACAGCTTTTCCAGCGACTCTTCCAATCACAGAAGACTCCCTGAAAAGCAGAAACTGAAATGGTCTTCAACTCCCTCGTTACGGTTCCTTGAATGGCCTGGACCGAGACGTAGTGCCGTCCTTTCATGACCTTTTCAGTTGGAGGAACAGGAAGACGTCAGAAGGAGCGACATCTGGGCTGTAGGGTGATTGGGGAAGCTGCGTAATGCCACGTTTCATCAGTAAGTTCATGATAGCAAAGGCAGTGTGGCTCGGCGCATTATCGTGATGAAGCCTCCATGATCCAGCAATCTCTGGACGGATGCAGGCGACTCGTTTTCTGAGTCTTTCAAGTACAACTACAGCCTAGGTGTCGCGTTGAAAATCTTGCGTTAAGTTTTCAACGCCAGAGAGGTTAGGACACGGTTTCATCCCAGTAACATCACGGAAAGAGACCGTTACGGTGGTCCTGGAGTACTCGTCTGGGGAGGCATTATGCTGAAC
>KK115334.1:125349-149823 GCA_000611955.2 Stegodyphus mimosarum
CGAACAGAACTCCACGTTTTCAATAGAGGTTCTGTAACCGCAGATCCTACTGTCAGGAGGTGATCCTTCCTCGTGTGCGCCTTTGGAGCAGACTTCGTTTATATGGATGACAATGCACGGCTGCAACGGACTACTGCTGTTCAGAAGCTACTGTAGAGTGAAAATATCACTCGAATGTATTGGCTAGCGTACTCCCCTGATTTAAATCATATAGAACAAGTGTAGGATGTCTTGCGGCACGAATACATCCTCCGGGGAGCATCCAACAACTGAAATAGGTGCTAATTGAGGAATGGGCACTCTTACTTCAAGATCTGCTGGACAATCTGGTGGTAAGTATAGAGAGACGGTGCGAAGCAACCATTGTAGGAAGGGAAGGTCATACCCTATACTAAATAACATCTGCCTGTTATTTTTCCTCTTGTACAGACAATCATGTGTAACTATACTATGAGTTCAATAAAGCCTTTTTGTTTGATTTCTTACTGTATGCATTACATTCAGTTTTGCGCAACTATGCTTTTGTCACTGTTTAAATAAAAATTGCTGTCTCTCATTTCTAAATTTCATATCTCTCAGGCAATTTATCGTAGAGTTATGGCAAGAAGAACGCCTGCTGCTTAAGCCTTGCACACCACTATCTTTAAACGAAAAGGGAGTGATCGTTGCAAGCTTGAGAAAAAGATTCATTGCGTCATGCCAAACTTGTGAGATGCTAAAAATGGATTGGCATAAAGTTTGATAGTTAGAAGGGTTAGTTCGGTCTGACTTTCGTAATTTGTGAGGATTTGTCTTCGGTAGTAAAATGAAAGCCTTCAATTTTAAAATTTAGGGAAGCTCCTTCTCTGAATGCACTGAGGAAGGACAAATTTTTAATATTTTCAAACACTGAGGCTAAAAACTAGTAGAAAAAATGCGAGAGGAAATACAGTGTGACATAAACCAAGGTATATTAAAACTTTTGATTTGGAGTGTCAAATAGCATTTTCTTAGTAAAAATATTAACCATTTATTTCTCAACAGTGGTCAAAATCTTACTTAAACAAAGAAGGGTCATCACTTCGTTATTTATTGCTTAAGATTATAATTGTGTTGCGGTAGGCTTATCATATTATCAATGTACAGTCAAAGAAGTAGAGTATCAAAAACAGCACACTATTCGGACTGATGTCTACTATGAAAGCCATGCATGATAAAAGAATTCGACGCGTAGAATATGAGCATACCTTAGCCTGTGATTGTTTCATTTTGTGTCTTGAACCTAAAAGATAGAGCACACACCATCAAAAGTGCTTCACTTGTTCATATAAATTAAGCGTGCATACATCACATAAAAATTATGAAAGATTTCGTAAAGAGTAAAATTGGAATTAAAAGAGGATTTTTCCAATTTTCCTGTCAAATATTAACAGAAATTTTAGTTCAGGGAAAATTTCATATTCGAGTACACTTATTTTAATTTAACTTAATTTTATACGTTTAAATTATTTTAGCTTATTTATACCTTTTTTAATTCTTTAAACGATAGCCGACTTATTTTGAATTTCAAACTCTTTTATTTTATGATCAAGCTTTCTCTTAGCATGTGTACAAAATCCTAATACTTGAATTCGAATACTTACTACTATATTCAATGTTCTTTAATGGGTCTAAATCATGCAAAAACTGCATGAAAATATTCCTTTGTTTGGTGTGTTATTCAGTGTTTATTAATTTGCATTTCCTTCCATTGCATAGTTTCGAATATTATTTGCAGTAAACTAATTTAAAGGCACATGCTAAAGTAGTTCTAATGCCCTAAAATCCCCATCGTCTGCCTTTATTTTATTGATCTTACATCTTTAATGAATAAGTTTTATACTCCTATACGATAATAATTTCGTTTAGAAACAATTTCAAACGTTTATTTGCAAACAGAATTATATTCTCTCGCCTCTGTTTATGCACTTTATGTATTGAAACTCCGTAAATTTAATGAAAATTTTCAAAATGTACAGTAAATTCCCTAAATAAAAAGAAAACATTTATATCGAAAATGTACACAGAATAGATTTTCGCATCTATTTATTCTATAAATAACCTCTACTTATACCCAATAAATATTTGCATATGTTTTACTTACTACGTGCTCCGTCCTTAGGTAATATATGGAAAGGGAGGGATGCCCCGTGGAGATCTTTTCAAAGGAAACTGGCCCATAAGGAGAAATAATAAAAAATACACAAGGAGAAAACCACAAAAACGCCCTATGCAGCCAGCCCGTTCGCCGGGACTCGAGCCCCGGATCAAACTACCAGTGTTCAACGGCTTTTACAGCTCGGCTACTGTTGGGCCTGTTTGCATATTTCACCAACAGATTTCTATTATCAATTTCATATTTTTCTGAAGTCCAACTGAAACACTTTTATAAAGTTTAGGTAACCTTACATAAACTTTATACAAGTGCTTCAGATGGACATCATCATCATCTAATCTTTATAAGCTTTAATTAACTCATTCAATTGTCTTAGAATTAACTCAAGTAGACCAACTGACAGGCGAGACAAACAGACTGCCAGACAACTGACAAACAGACTGACAACCGAGGTATCGCTCCGCCTAAAATATTATGACGAAGTATGGAGATTGTAAGTAACCGTTTATTAAATCTTTAATGAACAGACAGCACACCAACAGCACAAATAAAACGTCACCACTGGCGGATAGTAAAGTAACAAGGTTGAGATTTCAAATTAAATTTTGAATAAATTAAATTTTTTATACTCAGACACTACACTACTTGGACTATTTAAGCTGGCTAATTAATTTAATCGCGAGTTTTTAATATTGGCTAGCAAAATGGCTAAAGCCAAAAAATTCACCGGTAGAGCTGAGCGACAGAATGTAAATTGCAGGCGCCGCTGCCAAAAGCTCTATTTCTGAACTAATCAAAACCCTCGATTTAAATACTCTAACATCTAATTTACATCCTGGTGAAGACCATGGGGAGAAGAAGGAGAAGTTATAAGTTTAAGGTTTTAAATCATAACAATTAGTTAATTAGGGTAAAATATCTTTTAAACTATAAATCATCCAAATTACTTTTTAGAGTCTTGAAAGTTACTGGTTTTGCCCGATTTATTTGAGAACACAATACTAAAATTGGATGCTCAAAATACTTCTGTAGAGGATACTTTACTCCTACCAGTATTCGTAAGCTTATTTAACTGTATTTAAAGATATGATATATCAAACACAAGTCTAGTATTTTAATTGTCATCCTTCATAATTGCAGAAAACAGGTTACCAAAAGTGTTTATGCAACTAGTAATGATATCGCATTACTGTGTGCCTGACTAGACTTCGTTTAATGCTATTTTAATTGCGGAAACTAGGACTCTATACGAATTCTTTTCGGCATGAGAATGCAATGAGAATTTCGATTTATTTTGAATTTCGAGCAAGTATTGTAAAGAGTCTGAATACAATCGCTGTCTAAACTAATTAATTATTCTATTGCGAAATGATATTTACATTCTCACAGAGATAAAAAGAAACACTAAAACATACATCGAAGCCAAACTTCGCCTTCTTCGACAGCGATCGTGACTTTGTTGAGTTATATATATCTATATACACAGTCCAGTCACATTAATGTGACCATCTGTCAAAAGCCAGAATAACCACCTTTCGCAGAGCAGACTGCTGCGAGACGTGCAGGAAGAGAGTCACATAGGTCCCTGAAGGTGTTCTCTGGGATGTTGAGCCATGCCGACTCTAATGCCGTGGCCAGCTGCGCTAGATTACGCGGTTGAGGATCCATGGCGCGAACAACTCGATCGAGATGGTCCCACAGATGCTCGATTGGGTTTAAGTCAGGTGAGTTTGCTGGCCAGGGGAGGACGGTAAACTCATCCTGGTGCTCTTCGAACCACGCACGTACACTGGCAGCTGTATGGCACCTCGCATTGTCCTGCTGGAAGATGCCATCATCCTGAGGAAAAACAATGCGCATGTAGGGGTGAACATGGTCCGCAAGGACAGATGCGTACTTGTATTGATCCATTGTGCCTTCCACAATGATCAGTGAACCTAGAGAATGCCAGGAAAACATTCCCCAGACCATAATGCTCCCGCCTCCAGCTTGGACCGTTCCGGCAATGGTTGCAGGGTGGTTCCTTTCAGAGGTTTCACGCCTTATACGCCAACGTCCATCTGTCCGATGGAGCATAAAACGCGATTCATCCGAAAACGCAACCTGTCGCCACTCAGTGGACGTCCAGCTGCTGTACTGGCGTGCAAATTCTAGCCTTCGCCGTCGATGAACAGCAGTCAGCATAGGTGCACGAACCAGGCGTCTGCTTCGGAGGCCCAGACGCAGCAATGTTCGCTGAATAGTACTTTGGGAGACACTTTTGGTAGCCCCTTGGTTCATTTTGGTGGTCAGTTGCTCAACGGTAGCCCGTCTATCTGCCCGAACGCATCTCCGCAACCGTCGTTCGCCTCTGTCATCTATGGCCCGTGGTGCACCACATTTGCCACGTCGCTGATTTTGGACAGTCCCATTTTGCCATGCACGGTACACTTTTACCACGGCGGCACGCGAACAGTTCACAAACTCAGCCGTTTCGGAAATGCTTCCACCCTTGGCCCGAAAGCCAATGATCATGCCCTTTTGAAAGTCGGATAAATCGCTTCGTTTCTGCATTACGCCAACGATTGAAATGTTTTCCGAAGCCCTCACACACCCTTTATATACGCTCAACAGCACTGTGCTGCCACCTGCCTTCTGTGATTGGTTATTTAACTCTGACATGGAAAGTACGTGGTGGTCACATTAATGTGACTGGACTGTGTAGATCCAAAATAAGCATTTTTTAGGAAATGTTCCAAAAAAAAAAAGAATATGTGTTTTTCTGCAAAGAATATTCTTAAAAATATTTGAGAGAAGAAATATTTTGGTATCGTCTTAGAAATCTAAAAAAAAATTAAAAACCTGAATATTTTAATTCTAATAATTCTTACATTGTGGAATATTTTCTGCAAAAATCATTTTCCCAGCAATGATTTGATTTCTTTCGATAATTTTCTACTATCGTTTCATTCCGGGAATAATTAATCTTGAGACCAGACACCTAGAATTACATTTTACACATATTGAAATTCAGGAGTTTACATGACGCTCTACGTTTTCAGAATTAGACTCATTTTGTGAATGAGAAAAGAAGTACTATCATGAAACTAAGTATTTAGTAATCGATAATCCCTTCAGTACATTACTTACTGATTTTGAAATTACATTTTCTTCGCTTTTCTAGATTTGCTATATTAATACATTTGTATTTTTTATGATAATAAAGATTTTATAAAGATTTTTATCTATCATGAATTCGATTAATCCAGCAACTGATTTCATTTCTGAAAACACAATTGAACTTCTCCTTTACTTTCACTGACATGAAAATTACTCGTAGTAAATCTGAATTTAGTATTATTATTTGCTCAAAGTAATTTTCTGATGATTTGTGTCCCCAAGCAAAATTAGTCATCCTTCCAAATGAAAGTGGCTTCCCTTTATTTTTACATGTGTCGCCCTCTCAAGGTTTGTTTTTCAGAATCTTTCTTAAAGAACACTAGAATTTGAAGTCGGTTATCATTTACAAAGAAATTTTTCTTAAGTTCGTTGCTAAAGCACTTACATTTTTTTCTTTTCACATCATTGAAAGGTACGTAATTACTTCAAACTGAAATCGTTGCTGTAAGACCTAATTTTTAACTCTGCATCAAGGTTTAGCTATTTTCGACGCATCTTTTATAGAATGTAAACATTTTTGTGTGATGATGATCCATGCTGCACTTTTAAGAATTAACTGAATATTCAGAAGTAACCTTATGTTCAAAAGTGTTTTTAAACTTCGAGTATTTCTGTAATTTTCTATTTAATTTTAATGCTTTAAGTATTTTTATTTACATTTCAAATAGGGCTATCCAAATTCAATTAATGTTTGAAGAAGCTGTTTTAATTTTGCATCAAGGTTTAAAAACATTTTCCATTGCATCCATCCAGAAGAAGATCAAATTAATTATTTAAATATTTAATATTTTCTTGGAAACGTCTTAAGCTCTACATTTTGTTTCTCTTAAGTATTTTCTTTTTCTTTTTAATTACTTATAACGAAACAAAATTATAATCGTTCTAACAGTTATAAGGTATTTCTTCCGCCTTCTTAGCATGCCTTCGTGGTCTAATGGACACGTGTTCCAGATTTAAAAGTATCAAAACCCAGATGCGAAAATTTAAAAGTATCAAAAGAAATTACATAATACAGACCATTTAAAACTCCTTCGCTTCCAGTGAAAGAAGAATCCAGATTTGCTGTGAGCCTATAATCCTGAAACGCTGAACATCATTACGTATATAAGCCCATCCAAAACTAATTGTTATAACACTTGCTTTTTATCAAAATATTTCGATCTTCGCATATATTATTTAAATGTTACCTTGCTGGCCACCCAAATTGCAACACCAAGAAAGACAAGAGCTATCACAACAAAATTTATTTGGTACATAACATGTTGACCAAGTATCAAATGATTAAATTTATAGACTTCTGTGAAGTGTGGTTCCTTCCAGAATCAGTAGCCAGATTAGTCGCCATTGTTGGAGATCACCGCTGCCACATGCCTCGGCATTGATTCAAAGAGACTTTGGATGTGTTCTTGGGGTACCAAGAAGACTAAGCAGCTTCCACACGTTGCCAAAGATGTTCTGGTGTGGCAGCTTGGGATTTAATCTGGGTCAATCGTTCAGCAACCATGGACCACACGTTTTCTATCGGCGAAAGATCCGGAGAGCGAGCCGGCCAGGGAAGCAATTCAATCTGGCGATTGACGAAGAACACTTGGACAATGCGTGCCACGTGTGGTCGCACATTATCCTGTTGAAATATGGCTGCGGGCAAGCCCTGAAATTAAGGAAGGGCAACTGGCTCCAACACCTCGGAGATGTAGCGCTGGCTGTTTAAAGTACCGGCAATTCGTACTAGAGGAGTGCGAGAGTGTTATCCAATACCGCTCCATACCATAATACCCGGTGCAGAACCAGTGTGGCGGTGCATAACGCAGCTGTTCAGCATCCTCTCTCCACGATGTCTCCAGACTCAAATCCAACCATCGTGCTATTGCAGACAGAAGCGTGACTCGTCTGTAAAGACAATTTCATTCCACTCTGCCGTCCACATCCTTCTTTCATCATACCATTGGCGGCGGAGACGTCTATGGTTCTGCGTCAAAGGTAGACGAAGCAATGGACGTCTTACGGACAGACCACTCTGCTGTAAACGGCGTCGAATGGTACGCTCAGACACTGAATGATGCGTTTCAGACTGAATGTGCTGTGCTATGGCTCGTGATGTGACTGAGCGATCCGTCACTGCCATGCTCCCTATGTTCCTGTCATCCCGTAAAGTGCTGCACTGAGGTGACGCTCAGACACTGGATGATGCGTTTCAGACTGAATGTGCTGTGCTATGGCTCGTGATGTGACTGAGCGATCCGTCACTGCCATGCTCCCTATGTTCCTGTCATCCCGTAAAGTGCTGCACTGAGGTGGATGCGATCGAACACGTCGATCCGTCGTACCCTCCTTCATCCAACGGTCACATATGTTTCACACAGTTGTTTGATTTCGTCCAACACGACTACCGATTTCCCTGAAAGATAATCCACACTCTCGGTAGGCCACTATCCTTCCTCTGTCGAACTCGGATACTTGATCAAACGATGATAGCTGTTTACTACGAAGCATAATTGATCGTTTTTTTTTTAAAAAAACCACAAGAAAAATACAATTACCGAATTTGAAATCTTCGAAAACTCCAAGCCTTAAATAGCGCTTTGAAGTGGCGCCACAGATGCGCGTGCGTAATGTGCGTCTGCGCTGATTTTCTAATCATTTGCATATCTCACCTCCGCTAATGCATGTTGTAACTATCATGTTATTTGCATGCTTCTTTCAGGGTGTTGGATTTACGGTGACCAGCAGTGTATTTTTATAGAAGAAAAAATCAAGTTTTGGTTTTAAAATTTTCTCTTAAACCAGAATTGATCTTTTTTTTAAATTTGAAATTTTTTCGCGAAGGTAGGAAAATAATCCATATTTAAGGAAATTAGCAGTGTATTTTCACTTTAAAATATGTTCTTATTATCACCTGAATTACGCAAAAAATGTGAGAAATAATTTCTTGCGCTCATTTGTCATGTTCTAAAGAATTTTAATAAATATTCTTTCAAACTTTAAATTTGATTATTATTTTAGAAAGTATGATTATCATTGAAGAAAATTCTCTATCATATTAAAAAATTTATTGTTTCATCTTTCACCCGGAGATTTTTAAAGAATTATTAAAAAGTAAAATAATATAATATAAAAAATCCTTTTATTTGTCATTTTCAATTAGCTGCAATTTATATTTCGGAATGACTTTTACACATTCATATTATCCTTTCTCATCTTGATTATAATAAGACATAAGCATATTTAATTTTAGCTGCTTCACAAAAATTTCACTTATGTGGTCAGTTCATAAAAAGTGAATATTTTTTCTATATATAACTAATGAGTTAGAAAAGAATTTAATAATCAGCTGAAAAAAGCTTTATAATTTATGATTTCCGAACAAGTAAATTCCAGTCAGATTAAATTATTAAACGATACGGTAATTTCATATTAAAACTTAGTAAGTCTTGTAAACAAGATCTTTCATTGCATTGCACAGACTGTTATTCTCTTTTGCTTAATACAAAGCAAAAGACTAAACAGACTTATCTTTCTCCCTCTTAGAATAATGTGGTTATTAATTTAGAAGTCAAATAACAAAAATCGGCTTATTATTTGCAAATTTTCACAGGACTAGTTTCAATGATTTTTCCTAACAATCAGTCTCAGCTGCCAAAGCGCAAATGAAACGGTATAAGATATAGTGATAAGTACATTGGTCAAACTAAGAGAGCCTTAAAGTTTCGCGTTAAGGAACATGAGGCATGTGTTAGGAAAAAGGGGAATCAGAAGTCCCCTGTTGTCCAGCATTGTCGGTCCGAAAATCACACTTTCAATTTTTCTGCAAACACAATTATTCCAAAAACATCTTCCATTAGTGAATTAGGTTTTCTAGAGACGTTTCATATTCAAAAAAAATCTTTCTGTTCTAGTTAATGACGTCTAATGAACCTAATTCCATTCCATCTCTAACTTCGGCCTTTAAGCCTTATTACGTTTTAGTTTCGGCCTTATTACGTTTTAGTTTTCTTGTTTCATCAATAGATGGCGCTAGTAGTTTAACTCCTGTGCAGCCATTCTTACGTTATCTTATCACTATATCTTATCTCGTTTCATTTGCACTTTGGCAGCTGAGAATTTTGGTTCGGTAAAACCATCGAAACTAGTCCTGTGAAAATTTGCAAATATAACGCTGATTTTTGTTGTTTGACTTCCAAATTAATATTTGTTCGCCGTATTATTTTACCTTAATTAATGTGGTTATGTTACATTTTTTATATTATTCTTGGTTTGGGAATATTTCACTCTGTTTGAATGCTGTTAATAAGTTACAGAAATGTGTACATACAGCAATTAAATAAACCCCAAGTGGCATTTAATAAAATCATCTTGCTCGTTTTTGTAATCGAACGAAATCAGTTTTCCACGTTAACCTTTCGAGATCTGTCCTTTATTTCTTGAGTAATTTTAGATGCTACAGAATTATTTCATTACATACCATTATCTGTATGATATAGACCAGGAATAGGAATATTCCTTGTTCTGCCAGGTACTCTCTGGACATCTTAAGCGTTGTCAGGCATATCATTCAGACATCCTTCCGTTGTAATAAGGAAAATTCAAGCCACCAAAATTATCTGAAAATTTCAAATAAATTTTTAATTAGCATGTTTTAATTTTATCATATATGTAACAAAAGACTTTATCCGTTAATTAGTCAATTTATTTTTATAATCCATCGATATTTCAGCGAAATCATCACTGTGCTCTTTTTTAAAAGAATCATTAACATAATTGCATGCAGATCGTTTTATAGACAAAATGAAAATGTCGTCTGAATATATTCTAAATGAGACATATGGTTTCATGTCATATGAAAAAGATAAGTTACAGAAACTCTCTATTTTTATGAAATTATATTGTTATAAAATTTCGTTTTGTGTTTCATTCCGCACCTTTCTGATTGCACATGATAATATTGAAAATTTAAGTACTTAAACTATTTATTTCCCACACGTTTAAGCACTGAAAAGACAAATTATTGCATATACGCTTCAGTACTCTATCGCTCTAACTTTTGAGCGGATAGCAGCAGCAAATTGTATGGGTAGCGATGAGACGAGGTGTTGAAAGAGAGATGGAAGTATTGTTCACCAGCAATCCTACAGTTTATTTCATAGTTGCTCGAGCGGATTAATATGTCAGGACCGTGGAAACAAGGAGAGGATTCCACTTTTACGCGCATTTAATTCACTGCTATACTCATTGAAAGATTCCTGCGAAGAGTGTGAATGATGAAGTTTCGTACTGTCCGCTTTAGAGCGTATCTTTCGTAGAGATAAAAAGCGTATCGTTCTGTAGGGATAACAACCGCATGAAAGATTATAGCTGGTAAAACAACACTCCAGCGTAGCCCAAGCTCTTCAACCTCCTAACCATCGTGATGAAAGAACCCAACGAGGGCAACGAAAAATGCCCACCGCTCCATCGCCACGCCATTTACACCGCTCCATCGCCACGATACCTTTCTATCATTAGGGATGCAGCGTTCTTCATACGACTTAATCCCCACACAAATTTTGCATTCACTTGCAGTAGCTGGTTTCATTGCTCATTGGATCAACTAATATGTTTCGGATGTTCTACCCTATGGCGGCACTACGATTTGGCAACCTGAATCAGTCAATGTTTTCCCATTAGCTCTGGGATTCGAGATAGTTTTTATATCCGAGTTGCGCTAATTTCCGGCTTACAGTCCTTGCGAAAATATTCGACGAAGAACCTGCATTAACATCTCACGTAATATGATGTACGGATGCGTTTCTTGCCATCGATATGAATCGATTGAATCCTCGAGGACCTCGAACATCAATCGTCGGTACACAGCCACATAGTAAGAGACGCAAACTTCTTCTGTTTTTCGCTTTTGAGGTACTGTTTGTACACTGCTGCTATAGCATACACAAACACTAAGCAATTTTCTTGCTGTTGATACACACACTAGCCAATAATTCAAAACCTTTTAGATTTGCATTTGAATGAGTGCTAGGGATGAAGTAGACAAATTTGTTTTCATAACATGGGTTATATGTGGTTAAAATGCTAGTATCAGTAAGATGTAAGCGTGCTTTTCGCTATGAATGAAATAAAATATGAAAAAAGACAAATCTTTCACCATTTAGAAAAAAAGCTTATTGTTGGCACCCGTTTCGCAAGGGCCTCGATTTTAAAAACAGCAAATCTGACAGGATTCCCAAAAGCAGCCATATCAAAGGTTTTCAAAAGTTGGAATCAGAACCCACAGTCCTTCTCTAGAAGACATAACTGCTGTTCGAGCGCAGTTTTCCAAGAGAGTGATCGGCGTCGTCTCCGACGAATTGTATGGCAGAACAGGGACTCTATTTTGCTTTAACTGGCACAAATCATCAACCAAAGCCAGCAGATTATATTTCCAACAGATTTCAGCTCGAACTATGCGCAGAGAATTGGAGAGGATGAGAATGCATAGTTGGGTGCCTGTGAGATAACCACCATTTCTGCTCCACATGCAAGAATTCGTTTGCAGTGATGTCGCGAAAGAAGACACTGGACATCTGAGTATTAGAAATGGGTAGTGTTATTAGGTACTTCTCCCGCTTTCTTCGCATACTTTCGTCGTATGGTGGCCAACACACTGGGCGCGTAATCCACACGTCCGTGGTTCGAGTCCCGGCGAAGGCGTTGCTCATTTCTTCGATTTCCTTGTTTCGAAAAATTCTAAAATATCTCTACAGAGGCGCCGAACTAAAAAAGCTTTTGGATGATGATTCTCCACAACCGGGATTTGGCGATTGGGTCACCTGTACCCCAGTTCTCTTTTAAAAGGAAGAGTATATAAGGTATTTCTCCCGCCTTCTTCGCATGCAATCGTGGTGTAGTGGTCAGCACGCTGAATGCGTATTTCAGAGGTCCATGGTTCGAGTCTCGATGAAGGCGTTCTCATTTTTCATGTCTCCTGCTTCGAAATAACTTAATGTCTCTACAGTGTGGTCGAATGAATCACGCTACACCTTATTTTGCACTGATAGAAGACGTCGAATTTGGTGAGAACCCTGTAAAGCTATCTTGTTTTACTCGTATTATGCATGAGTCTGGTGGGAATATCATAATATGGGGCATGTTCAATTGGCACAGACGAGGTGCCCTGGTGTTCCTCGAGGGTAAGCAAAAAGCCATGAGATACCTAGATATACTGACAGATCAAGTGCACCCTGCAATGTTGCACTTTTACCCTGATAGCGGCGGATACTTCATGGACGATAATGCAACTGTACATCATGCCAGAAGTGTTCAAAATTAGTTCGCTGAACATCAGTCTGACTTCCAACACCTTCCCTGGCCACCGCATAGCCCGGATCTTAAACCTTATAGAAAATGTGTGGGATATGGTGGAAGGACGCATCCGACAGCACTCTGCTTTTCCATCTAATTTACAAGATCTAAAAAGATGCATAGCCAGTGCATGGCATTTTCTGGACAAAAATGCACTCCAGGAGCATGTACACTCGATGCCCAAACGAATCAGAGCAGTTATCCATGCAAAAGATGGTCTAATAAAATATTGATCTTGGGTATCTAATTCATTGGTTAGTGTGTGTATCAAACATTTGTACTAGGGAGCGCCGATAAATTTTCCGCGTTCAAACTCGCTAGTAGCGGCCTTTATCCATGGTAACAATCTTTGACTTGCCCATGTAAGCTCTAATATAATTTTTACTTTGTAACCCAGATGATAGCCATGGGTTAGTAAGTCATTGGGTCTTTTTTTTCTTCTTTTTTTATTTTATGCAAAGCTATGCAATGAGACGCGAGTTTGGAAGTTTTTCCTTTTATTTTAAATTTTTTCTTTCAAATGTATTTTAAACATTAATTAGATTGTCAAACAAGAAAAGATTTCATTTGCGAACAACTGAAGTTGTCGAATAATATTTTGATTTTGAACTAACATGCTTCCCAGTGTTATGACATAAATAAATTAAATTACAGATTGTATTTATCAAAAGAATCATATTTCATTACATTGGTTCTTTGAAGGAGAAACGTATTGAAATAAATTCAGGTTCTAGTATGCTTTATTTGACAGTCAAATAAGTGTATTCACTGTAATTCTTCGTTTACAAGAGACACTTCTGCCTTAAGTACATAAATAGCTGTAAAAATGGACCTCCTTTCGAAAAGAATCCATAGGTTTTTATTGCTATCGTTTCTCATCGTTCTTCTCTATTTTTGGAAATGCTTTATGCTAGAAAATAAGTGTGACGTAATCAAAGAAATAGGATGATTCGCTCACATCATAAGTAGCAGTATTATTAGATACATTAATGCATGGATCTTTCCATAATTTTAACTGATTTATAATAGGCGATATAGTAGGCATTTAGAAACATCCATTATTTGAGAAACTATTATGAAAGACCATCTAATTTCTGCACTCTTGCATATGTTTTTCCTCAGTTACAAAAATGTAACATGCACAATGGCAAATTTAAAAATATTTTTAAACACTGTAAAGAATACCGAATTTCTGTTAGGAATTGCAATAACCGGCAAAGTACGAAGTTGTTTAAAAAGCAGTTTAAAGTGTATCTACTCTACACTCATATTCGACTTTATGTAATGTAAAACACTGTATTAAAATGTAAAACACTAAATAAGTTCTAATTACTTTTTAGTACCTGGTTATGTTAGATTTAATATTGTATAGTTAAGGGACGTCAAGAAGAAGCGCAAATATATAATCAGAAATTTGCTCGGGTAATTTGAACAATTTCATATTTTACATTTTACAGATACATACACGGCAGCTGTAAACCGTTACAAAAATTAAAATGAAATGTCTCACAGAAGAAATCGGATACCATTAATTTCCAATAGTAGCGTCAAATGTTTTTAATTGATTAAACTAGACTTACAAAACGTGACTTCTTTTAAGTATGGGTTTGATTAAACTTATTGCTACACTAAAAATTATGCTAGACAGAAGAATTAAACTTTACAGTAGCGCTCGAGCTAAAATAATGATAATATCTCAAGAAAATTTGGCTTGTAGTTTACCCTCCTCAACATCGCAAGCTCCACTGGTACAGTAAATTCCATAGAAGTATTTGGTTTCATCGTTAACACCATGCAAATATCAAAGAAATCCCCAGTCATTGATGTATCCCGCAGTGACTTTTAATGGAAGAAGTTTGGTAAAAACGTTTCTTGATCATTTAAATTAGCATTTTTACTTTATCCAGTACTAGAAATTCAAAAGGTTACTATAGCAGTTGCCGCATTACGAGGATAGACACCGAGTTAGTAAAAGTGTATTGGGAAATTTTTCTTATGTGAACGAGAAATTAAGAGATACAAGATCGAGGTATTTAAAACCGCACTCGTAAAACGATTTCCAGTAGTAAAAGGTAGGGTCAAATTAGAAGCAGAACTTTTCCTTAAATAAGAATTGAAAGTCGAAGAGTTGACCAAGTTCATATTAAGGCAGATTCAAATTTTAGACTTGTTTTATGGGAAAAGGCTCGATGCAGAGATGATTAAAGTTGTTCTGCCTAGGTGATTTCCAGAGATTCAAGGTTTCCTCAACAAGCACCCTCAAGAGTTTATTTGAGCTCACAGTAACGTTTGAAAGCAGGAGGGCTGCAGAAAGTATGCGTACAGCAGGTTCTGGCCAGAGATCGAAGGGGTAGTTTTGCAAGCATGTACCACAATGAAGGCCACAGTATGATGGAAATAAACGTTTTGAAAATAGACAGAAAGTTTCAACCGAAAGTGGAGATCCAGTCATATCTAACAAACCGTTTCACCTTTCCGTACTAAGATACACGCCGGAGTTATGTGCATTATTGAGTCCAAAATTAGAAGGCAAACAAGGTCCAACGGCCGTGTTCAGTGATGTCTATTGACTTATAGAAGTGATAAAAACAGATACACAGAGTGAGTAGGGATTATTTGCTTCGGAGCAAACTACTATTCAGTGACGTCCTGTTCTTAAAGATTTCCTGATGGCAAGACCAATTTTGTAGTATAGTAAATATGATGGACTCGACAAAATAACTGATGTTTTCCTGCTTTAGGAGGACTCACACATTTTCAACAGCGGGATTCAAGATATTATTTCACGGATACAGGTAGCTTTTGAAACGTTCTCAGAAACGCTGAACAGGGCAACGTCTGGGGTAGTGAGCAGATAATGGGAATGTTTAAACATGAGTCGATCTCGCACAGCCAGTCTAGTAGGCGCCTAGCTTGACAGTCGAAACAACAGGAACACATCTGTAATACCGCACTGTTTCGGAGTAAAATATATATACATAGCCATAGGCTCTCCTCCGCTAAGTGGTCAGTGTTCCAAATTAACAATTGTTAAGAAGAATTGAATGCTGTAAACTATGTCTTTCCGTACCATAATATCTGCAAGGAGGAAGTGTATTAAACTATAAGGAGGTTGTACCATTTACAAGGATCGTCTACACGTAAGAGCGATGATCATCTGTCTGCTAAGAGAAGCGGCATTCACCGTTGAACATCACATGTTGTCAGTGTCCGTTGTTTTATGTTACTATTTCTGGTAGCATTGCAGGCAGAACTGACGATGCTCTGATGTTCAATGATGTACACATAAGTGGCCCTAAGACAGCAGATTCTGTTCTGTAGGAAGGTTGAAAATAGCTCGGAGTACATACGAGCCAATGTATGCGCCTGTGTATTGTATCGGGATTTGATTGGATTGGGTTATTGGATTATGGAAAAACGCACTAGGACTGTTTACCTTAAGAGAACAATGCTTTCGGTGATTACTTTCTAAGATAAACTATTGCATATTCACATTTTACATGGAGAAATCACGTAACCTTCCATGCAGCCAGCTGCCCCTAGTTCGACTTGATTTCAACAGAGTAGCGTATCAGGTCATCATGAGATCCGCACATATGTAATAAATGACCCATCGAGGATTTCTTTTGATAGTTTTTCTGGCCCATTTCGAATTAGTCTCTCTTCTGTGGGTTTCGATACGAGTGAACTGCTCCCATAAAAATTGAGTGGCATGGTTAGCTATAAAGAGCACCGTCCACGTGCGATTCTCACTATAATGATAAGTAATATCTCGATATCTGCAAGTTGCATAAATCTATATCTCTCTTATCTACTCGGTACTTTTCTCATTTCGTATGCTTGTTTTCGCACAAGCGTCTAGACCCCAAACCTCACTTTTGCTCATAACCGGTTTTATCCCTTCTTTGGGAAATGAAGAAGGGAAAAGGGATTTTGAATATAGGGAATTTTAGTCTATAGCGTATCGTGTGTGTTTGAAATTAAAGTGAATATGTCTTCAGAAAATACTAGCGTGTCTTCTGAAATATTTCAGAATTTTATTATATTTTATTATTTTTATTATTATATTTTATTATTTATTTTTATAATACACAATTATTTATTATATTTTATTATTTATTTTTATAATATTTATTATATCTTATATTATATTTTATTATTTTTATTATATTTTATTATTTATTTTTATAATACACAATATACAGAATAAAATTAGCCAGTTTATTCCAAGGATCCAAGGATTAATTATTACGGAGTGCCTAGGGCACGGAGTATAATGACAATGGCCCAGGGTAAAGAACCCTCTACCTCCACATCATAGTTAATAAAAGGGAGCAGAAATAGGAAAAAATACATGGAAGACGTTAAGGAAAAATAAAAAGGAAGTCAACATGACTTGAGAAAAATTACAGAGAAAAAAAGAACTACTTATAAAAATATTATAAGTTCGAAAAAATTACGCAGCGATTGGCGAGATTCGATCTTGGGACCTTTTGGGTCTCGAGGTCTAAGACGCTAACCACTGAGCTACGGAGAGAGAATACGGAACGTGTTGGTACTTTAAGATTTTTAATAATTTTTGGGGGTATTTTATAATTTTAGCCAGTTTATTTTTAAGAAAACTAAGCTAAGTAAATATAGCACCACTAATACATATTCGTTAGCATTTAAAGCGATAGCAACATAAGCACGCGGTCTTCGAACGTGAGCAATTGTGAGCGTTTGGATGAAATCCAACATGAGCAATTGTGAGCGCTTGGACGAATTCCCTTTTTCCCTCTGTCATTCCGAAACCCGGGCGATGAGCAAAAGTGAGGTTTGGAGTCTAGACGCTTTAGTTTTCGCAATTTTCTCATTCTCTTGCTTGCATCATACAGTGCTCTTTGCGTTATGTGTCAGTGACACACCGGTTCAAAAGTTTGTAGGTTCGTGTCTGTCGCTTCATCTATGATTCCGCGGTCTTGCGCAAGACTTAGATTATCAGCATCCGAATGAGATCAATAGCATATTAGTATTTTAGCTGTTTATATAGCTTCGTAGCATTTTCTCTTTATAGCATGCAAAGGTATATTTACATACGTTTCGTTTTCAATACGTGCAATGCAACATTTGTTTCAAGATTTGAGTCAGTTTGAACATTCGCAAACAAACTAAAGTCCATAAAACTACCACATATTTATGTAAAATGTTAACTTATTCTAATAAAAAAAACTAATATTTATTTTTCTTTCAAAAGAAGAAATACACAGGAGTATTGCTACCACTTCTTTCGACATTAGTTCAAAGAATTTTTTTTAATTTTCTAAAATCTAGAAAAATTTTAAGAACTTTTACTTAAAGTGAGTTCTTTTATTATGTGTAACGGCATTATTTCTATAAAACGTTTTTTATGCAAACCGTTCTGAAATATACAATTGATGAGATTATTTAGTTGTTTAATACTGCAACAATTTGATGTCTAAGAAGAACAAAACAAAACCTTTGAAAGCTCTTTGCTTTCCGGCTCAAAGAGAATAAAGTTCATCAGTGGATCCATGATTTTGAAAGCCAAAACATAACATTGCGCACAAAACACTGTGCAAAAGTGCTACTCAAGCATGTTTTTGGAAGTTTGTCTTTCCAAAAATAATTCCTATTGAATCTGCTTTTTTCGAAATAGTTAGATTCTTGCATATATTGTTTAAATGTTATTTTTATGATATAAATAGAAAATCCTAATATTTACAAACAAACAAAAATAAGGTGAAATGCCGTCTTACTAAGAATAATTATATTTTCAGGTTATTTTCACACAATAATGAAATTGATATACTTTTATACAAAATTTTAAACCTCTTTCATTGTGTGAAATATTTCCAATCTTTGAACAATACGCAAACAAAAGAACAAAACAGTAAATAATATTCTTAATATCCCTCAGGATAGAGAGCACTCAAGATATTTCATTCAGCCAACTGCATACTAACATTTTTACTGGCTTCTAAAATTTAAAATAAGACGTTCCAGTATAGCATATCAAATGTAATACTCTCATATTATATATATTACGTAATACTCAAAACATATAACAAAATATGTAGTTTATTTTTTCTATTTGTGTACGTTAAATAATATTTAAAAATTTCCTGCAGATTTAAAATTGTTATCATTTTAAAAAGCATGGTTATCATGAAAACGCTTCTCTATTGCTCTAACAATTTACCTCGTGAGACATTTGGCAAAGATTTTAAAAAATTATCAAAACAATTATAGAAAAATAAAGAAATTTCTCTAGTCATCGTCAGTTAAGTGTAATTTGTATCTCCCAATGGCCTTTACAGATTCATATACTTCTCATTTTCTTTACGTTAAATAACAAGCATTTTAAACATTAGCGGCTTCATAAAAATTTTAGTTATGTGGTCAGCTCAGAAAAACTGATTATATAATCTTTGCGCAACATTTGACTTGGATGTCATTTTTTACTTTATAGTCATGTACAGAAAAATTCGAACTTATAATTTTCAATCAAGTAACATTTTCCAGTTGGAGTGAATTCTTGAATTAATTGATAATTTCACGGTAAAACCGCAGCTCAATAAAAGCCTTGTATTGTTATTAAATTAGTTACGCATTCCCTTGCACCGAAAACTTACGTTTACAAACAGCGAACATTTTTATTTTCTTTATCTAATACAAAAGAGAACACAAAAAATAAATTCTCTCTTATCCACTTAAGATATTGTAGTTATAGTAATACACCATACTTATCATATTTCTGTTTCGAGAGTATTTGATTTTGTTCGAATGCAGATGATGAAAGTAAAATGTACGCATAGCTAATAAAGAAATCCCAAATGACATTTGTTAAATTCGTGGCATTCGCCTTTCTACCCAAGCTAAATGCTAACCTTCTGCTAACCATGCTAACCGCTCATGCTAACACTCTGAAGACAATCCTGTATTCCTTTCAAAATTTGGAAGCTGCACATGCATGTGCCTATGTACATACCTACGTAAGGATTAGCAAAAGGAATTAGTATTCTTTGAGGACTTCTTACAGGTACTCTATACACAGATGTATCATTGAGCCTTCCTTCTGCTGTCGAGTAAAAGAGAATTCCAAGCACGAAAATTACCTGGAATTTTGAAGTAATTATTATTTATCCTATATTTTAATTTTATGCTATATGTATAAGAACAAAATTGCTGTTAATTAGTCAACATACTTATGCACATCGATACTCTAATGAAATTCGCAGCATGTAATTATTTAATGGAGTCATTGACATAATTGTATGCAGAGCGCTTTAGAGACCAAATGAAAATATCATCTGAATAGCTTCTAAAAGAGGAATGTCGTTTCATGACATTTAGAGAAACTTTGTATCGAACTTCTGTGTAACAAATCTGTATTCTGTTAACAAATCATTCGAACGAGTATTGATCGATTTGTAAAGATGAGATATTTTTAAGTTATAATTTAAATAATTCTAAAATACCGAGCTGAGGAAACTTAGTTCTGTCTCTTAGTCTTCTCGGAAATGACGTGCTATTAATATGTGGAAACGAGCACTTTTATGAAAATATTAAGGTATAAGTTAACAAAAAAACATATACTCCGTAATAAAAATGTTCTATGGAAAACTTTCCTATAGTAAGACAAAAATGTGGCAAGGAAGAGCGAAAATGGTTCCATAACAATACTCGAATTTAATTTAATAAAAACAGCTTTTATATACGAATATACTAAACTTGTCGCGCATATTCCATTTAAAATCCGTGAAATTTTGCTAAAAAGATCTTTAGTAGAATAACACATATTAAATTTGAAGTTGATCAACCAGTATGAATTTTCTGTATAGGTATTACTTATTTTAACATATTTCAGAATGAATAAAAGAGTTACATACAGAAAGCTATTTTTGATACAGAAAGCTATTTACCTTGATATATATCATCGTATTTCAACGTACGCAACAAGAAATAAGATGAGAATCAGAAAAAGCAGCGTGAGGTCTGAAGAATCTGAAGATCACTATTTATTGGCTTAATTTTTGCATTAAATTCGACAAATAGTATTCGAGAACAAAATGTACTGTTCTGAAGAAAACTCACGCTCTTTTTCATACCATTATTATTTTTCTTTCCATAATTATTCCGCAAGTTGTATGTAATTGCTTTTCACGAATTTCTTATTATCTTGCATGATTTTGCGGTTTTACTTCGTTTTTGTTTTTCTACTTCCTCAGTGAAGTAAAACATTAACTCAGTGGTCTCAAACTTAAATTATGTGGCCGCATAGAGGACTTAAAGACAGCCGGCGAGTCGCATGCACAACCTAAACGCAGCTGGCGGACCAAATTTGTTTTAATAAAATTTCAAACAACATTTTAAATAACTAACAAATTTTATATTAATTTCAAATTTCGCTTGCTAAGTATTTATCGAAACATACATAAACAAAAATAATAAGGAAGAATTCAGATTTATAGTGCTTATTTTCTATCTGTAAAAATTTTCTGCTTTTTACATTTTGTAATTCAGAGGTACTGCAGCTAAACATTAAATTTTTCAATTGATATTTATTTCAAACTAGCCGAAGTACCCGATGCCAGTTAAGTTAGACTTAGAGTAATGCATCTAACAACAGAGAAAACGACACCCCTGTAATCTTTCTCTAATAATGATGCAAAAAATAGGATTCATAGTCATACATTTTTCAGTCTGATGCGATTTGGAACCCAAATAAGAAATTTCGATAGAAAAATAAGCTAATTCTCTCTCATTATATCGTCAACAATGGCATGCAGTTTATAACGATTTTTGTCTTTCTAATAAAGGGCCCACCAGCGGCCGAGCGGTAAAGACGCTGAACACTGGTAGTTCAGTCCGAGGTTCGAATCCCGCGAACGGGCTGGCTGCATGGGCGTTTTCGTGGTGTTCCCCATGTGTAACGTGTATACGAGCCAGTTTCCCTTAGAAAGTCCTCCACGACGGCATCCCTCCCTTTAGGCAGATAGCCCTCGTGTGCTTTGCCATAATTGAATAACCTAACCTAACCGAATAACCTTTGTAATAAAATGGTCGTTAAATTTCAAGTTCCATCCAATATTTCACCTATATTCAATTTTAGTCGATTAAAAGTGGCAAAACATTGATCATAATTGATCAGAAAAAAATAACGCGAACAAGCAAACAAACACAACAGACATTCTTCTTTATATGTATAGTTTTGTAAAACTTACAAATTTTTGATTAACAAACTCTACGATTTGAAAGCGAGCAGTCTAGTCTAGTCTGGACAACCGTTGCTGAGATATTGCCAATTAAGGGCAACTTATCCAGCTTACTGAGGAATTGCATAGAGCCCCTGACGTGCAATTTCCTTAAATTAAATAAAACCAAATATGTGGTATGAAGGAGATGCCGTTTGCACCGCAAGGTTGAAACCAAAGTCGTGCAATGTAGAAAGAAGTCTTAACTAAAATCCTGACTGCGGCAGAACCGCGTTAGTACATGTCTGCGTCCTAACCAGTGCACATGAAAGTAACACAATTTATTAAACTTTAGTTATACAATACAATACAATACAAATACTGAATTAATACATGAAATATAACATACAAAATGATAATAAAAATTGAAATTCTTGATTAAATATGATAACTAGGATAAGTAACGAAAGCCTATTTACATATGTACAAGTTGAAGCAATGCTCTAACAACTACTGAGTTGGGAAATTCAGATCCCTTAGTAAGTGAGCCGTATAAGGCCTGATGTTGTAATCCTCATCTAAGGCTATATAGTCTAGAACATGGAAAGGTTGAAGATGTTTACATAATAAGGCAGATTTAAAGAAATTGGCATTCATTCTATGTAAATAATGATTTACATATTCAATCCTCAGGTCTCTGTGTAAGGTCTCATTAGATACGTAGAAATTGGCATTTGTGATAAGTCTTAAGACTTTGTTTTGCGTAATCTGAAGTTTTTCAACATCTTTTTTAGAGTAAGCCGTCCAGGCTGGCGAACCATAAGAGAAAATGGGTCTTAGACAATATATGACAGCAATATATAAATGCCTTTTTCTTTACTAAGCTTAAACTTGAATTTCTTCCAATAAGTGGCAGTAGGCAAGTAATTACACTTAATGCTTTGCTTCTGACACGGTTAATATGGTCTTTCCAAGTTAGCTTATTATTGAGTGTCACTCCTAAGTATTGCGAGCAGTAGCAACACTTTTCGAAATAAAACATTTTTATATCCAACGTGCGAAACTGTTGTTGCCACTCGAAAAATTGAGTGTGAAAATGAGCGCTTTCAGTGTTAATTATTCTTTCGGCTGATTAAAGTCGTACAAAGATGGGAATAGCCGAAATGGCTTCCCACGAGTTTTCGGAATCGGGAACAATGTATTGAATGTTAGCAATGCTATTTCTATTTCGTCGTAAAACTTAGAAATGTTTTATTAACAAACTCTAGGATTTGAAAGCGAGCAGTGAGAACAACTTTCGAAATAAAGCAGATCTTCATCTCCAGCTTGCGAGACTGTTGCCATTTGGGAAACTGAGGGCGAAAATTATCGTTTTTCCGAGTTTTTAATTAATATCTCTGATTTTAGCGACTTTTTTTGCAAAAAAAAGGCGACGTCGACTTTTTCCAGAACCCAGAAAAGAATTGTAGAAAATTTGGTGACAATAACTGTAGTATAGACTGAGTTTTTAGAGGACAACAAAACGCACAGACTTTCTCCTTTAAATATATATATAATTCTAATATTTTGAATTACCACTAAGCAGCTTACTTTATACATAAACGCAAAATAAACAAATCATGAAAATTTACCAAATTTTTAGAGAAAACTTCCACGGTGGAACAAAATTTGAGAATAAATAAACGACAACCTATTCTCTTTTTTTTATGTATTAAATTTTTTTATCGATGTATGCAAAAAGAAAGCATTTTATTATATGTAAATAACTAAACATTTCTCTTTTTTATACTACAGTTTAACCCTTGATAACGTTTCGAGATTGGTAACTCTTGTAGCCTTAGACAAACATTGTTGGAACTATCTTCTTCACGATTGTAGATGCTCATCGGTCAATCGAACCCTTCTGTCACATTTGTTAATTTTCAATTGTGAAAAAAATGTTCATATACTCATATACTCACAAAGTGACTATTCTTATTGTAAAAATTCGTAACTGAGAATATTTATCTTTTGACAATTATGAATAGAAGTTGTAGAGTCATTAGGATTATTTTTGGAAGCAGGAGTCACGAAAAATGAGCAATGCCCTAGCCGGAACTCGAACCTTGGGCCTCTCGAATACGCGCTGGTTCTGCTGACCATTATATCACGAAGGCATGCTAAGAAGGCGGGACAAATACCCAATATACTCCTCCTTTCAAAGGGCGACTGGGGACCAGGGGACCCAATCGCCAAATACTGGTGCTGGCGAATTATCATCCACCTCCTTTTTATAGTTTGGGCACCACTGTAGAGACATTAGGTTATTTCGAAGCAGAAGAGATGTGAAAAATGAGCAATGCCCTCGCCGGGACTCGAACCTCTCGAATATGCGTCGAGTGGGCAGACCATTACACCATGATGGCATGCTAAGAAGGCGAGAAAAATACCTTATAAAGTTAATAAAATCTGTATCTTCAAATCTTTGAGTAAGACTTACATCACACTATAAATTAAATAGTTCTACTTGTAGATTTTCAAATGCGATATTAATGTCCATTTTTGGTGGTAACGAAAATAATTTAAAATCAGATTCCCAATCATTGAATTCTTGAAAATTTACCTTTAAATTCTTGTAGTAATGCTTTTTTTTTTTTTTTTTTTTTTTTT
>KK115334.1:149842-161435 GCA_000611955.2 Stegodyphus mimosarum
CTTGATATTTTTCATTTGGAATAATAGGGCAGGAATTTAACATAGGATATATGAGAATTTATTTTTTATTTCAATTGTGTTTCCCATATTTCTGCTCTGACTTCAAAATCTTTAACAGAAAAGTTAAAAAAAAGGGGGGTCAGTTCTATATCACCCGTTTTACAGGATCGACTGACGAAATTCAGCTTGCGTTTTCATGTCTCCAAGGCGCGACTTATGTATTAGATTTATATCTAGCATTGTTCTAATGTAGCTATTTTGACCCAAAATCGGACTTTTTCTGAAATGACATCCCAGTTGTTTTCCATATTTCGATTCTACGACTCAAATTATGCCAAACTGCCAAGTTTTGTAAAAATCGCACAAGTAGTTTTTTAAAAATTAGCTCTCAAAATTTTAGCTCCTCCATGTTAATTGAATTTAGTATATATTTATTAATATCTCTTTTTCATTAAACTTACCTGATTCTTCCTTTCATATTTCGAAATGTAGGTTCATTCTAAATCATATTTGCCCATTTTTATGATTTATTTTTCAAATTTGTATTTTTAAATAATTTTTATAATATTTCGAAATTATTTTTGTTTTATAACCTAGAAAATTTTTAACACCATCTTAAAATAAATGTATTTCTAGCCACACCTGTAACAAATTAGAATTTTTATTCAAAATTTTCTACGATATATATATGGTTTACGCACTTTGTTAAAATTATTTGAAAGTAATGAAAGATGACTTTTTTTCCACTCGTGTACAATGAAAAGAAGAGAAAGGAAAATAGGTTGTTATAAATTAAGAAGTTCGGCAAGTGAATTATTCTTGGTACAAACTGAAAAAAATGTACCAAGATAAACTTTAGTATTTCTCCATAAATATCGCACCAAATTTTAAAATATTTAATATTTAGGCATAATCTGAGTTGTAGAACCAAAATATGGAAGACAATTGACATGTCATTTCCGAAAAAGCCCGATTTTGTGTCAAAATACCTATATTAGAACAATACTATGTATAAATCTAATTTATATCTTAAGTCGCGCTTTCGAGACATGAAAAACTCAATTTGAATTTCGTCAATCGGCCCAACAGAACGGGAGGTATAGAATTATCCCTTTTTTAACCGCAGTGTGCACAGCAGTGACTCACAGTCGGGAAACCTTCCCCTTTCAGAGGCTGCAGCTGCTCGTGATATCCAAAGAATAAACAATCCTAGCTCAGAGGAAGTAATAAACAACTGAAATCTGATTGAAGTGATACAGACTTTTCATTCTTTAAATAAAACATCAAGCAAAACAATTCAGCTTTCTACAGTCATTGTTCAGGTTTGGTCACCGATGCTGCATGATCATGTTAGCGGAAGAGCTATAAGTATCTCATTAGAATTTTATGACCTTGCAATTCACTTTTGCGCTTGGTGTTTTCAAGCATAAAGTACATTCCTGTTGTTGTTGTGACTTATCTCACTTACCAGACGGTAACATCAGAGAAAGCCCAAGAAATTCAAAGAGTGCAGGATTGCGGCTGTCGTTGGCAAGGGCCTTGAGCACCATACAGGTGACGGCGCAACTTCTTTCAAGTTCCACCTCTCCCCCTCATTTTGAAGGAGAGCAACACGGGAGACAGGTACTAGTGTCTCCCACTCTTCTTTACCTAAAATCAAGCTCTCAAGAGGACTTTCGGCTCTCCGCATATTTAGAGGGCCCACACGCACACAGACACTACACATTTAGAAACATCCACAGCTTCTCCGGGATTCAAACCTGGGCGCTGCGACACGGCAGTCAGCATTGCTAACCACTATCTTGGTTGAACATCAAACAGTCCTTTTGCTAGTTTAAGTAGAAATGCGATGAGCATCAAATGGAAAATAAATGACGCAAGCATTAGTAATAATGAATCTTCTTCAATAATAGACTTTCTTGTCGTACCTAAAATTATAGAATTTGCTCCTTCATCGGATCCTGATCCTGAAATTGAAAATTTAAATATGCTCAATCACTCTACATCAGCCAACCCAAATTTTGATACCCCTGGGAATATAGATATCATTTTAGGGTCCGAAATTTTCTGTCAAAAAGTAAAAGATTTTTGAAAATTTGTATCTGACTATTTAACGCTTATAAATTCTGTATTTGGCTTGATTGCGATTGAATTAGTTGTTTCAAATATCCGTAAACAATGTTGTTATTTTACTACTAATTCGGAAACCAATGATGAATCTATAATAAAATTTTGAGAAGTAGAAGAAATGTACTTTGAACCACCCTTAAGTTCACAAGAACAATTTTGTGGAAACCATTTTCAAAGAATATACAAACGGGATTGTACAGGTAGATTCGTCATTTAGATACCTATTAAGGAAGAGAAATTAAATACTATAAGTAATTCCCGAATTTCAGTGTTGTGTAGATTTAAGTATTATTTTGTCGTGCTTAATGATTATATTAATTTGCAGTGAATAGTGAAATTTTAATGTTCTTGTTTGAGAATTAATTTTTAAATTATATTGTTGTTTAAACTTTTTCACATGATTTGGGTAAATTTCTTTTAAGTTGACAGAAAAGGTTGTACAACAATAGGCAGATTTTTGCTTTCTCACGGACGGAGAATTTTCGATTCAAGGCTCAGCGGCCAGCTGCATTTTTTCGTCCCATTATCTTGCGGGGGCGAACATGTGTTTTTCTCGTTCAAAGGCGAACAGCTCTAGCGGCGGAGATTCTTGATAGAATTATGGGGTAAAAGTATTTAGGGTGTCGCATTCGTTAACTGATTTACGTTGCAAACATCCTTTGGTTTCGAGCGTGAAAATAGGGGCTTGTCACTGTGAAAAGAGAGGACTGATTTTCTTAGAATTTTAATTAGCATTTATTGCTGTGGCTCTAGTGGTTAGAGAGGGTTACTGTTTTGTGTACGATTGGTGAATTTTAATTTTATGGATTTTTTGAACCAATAGTAATTATAGAGGCTGTCCGCTTTTGAGCATCTTGAGTTTTTAAAAGTGGTCGTACACGGAGATTTGCTAAAATTTTCGAGTCTTTTCCAGGAGAGGGAGAGGCCCGGTGGTCCCCCCTCCTGGGGCCGACGCCTTCCGCTGTATGGTTGCGGGTGTAGGATATTATAGGGGCAAGAACTTGTCCGAGAGCGCTGCGGGCCCCTATCGTTGCATCTTCGGTGAAATTGACTGAAAACTTGCGGTTACGTCCAATTCTCAGACATTTGGTTCTGTTTAGTCTCTGATATTTTGTTCCCTTTGGGAGAAATGTGCTTAAATGAAAAAGGAAGACAGCTGCCGTTTGTATTTTTCCTGCCGTCATCGTCATCCAGGAACTTAAAGCTCGCGCTGAAGCTCAAGATTACTATTGACAACATAGATGATGTAACGATATCGGCGTTGGTATTTTTCCTGCCGTCATCGTCATCGTGGAACTTCGGAAGAAATGGGGAGGCTGCTTCTAGACTGAGTACTGTGCTGAATTATGAAAAGTATTCCACAGTTGTAAAGAGCTACTTCAAAGTCGGATGTTTTCCACATTTGGTGCTATAGAACAGACATATGGTTTTCGGAGATTTCAAGGAATGGTCAGACAGTTCCTCGGGTCCCACAGTTGGTAGTCTATGCGATTTTCGTGAGTGATTTTTTTTCTTTCGTTATATTTATTACTAGTGATTTTACTAATTTGAAGGAATGATTTTTATTTTTTTTAAATGCTTAATTGTCATGAGTCATCACTTTAATTAAGGGAGAATAAATGTGAGATTCTATCAAGAAATTTAAGTATATCTATATGTCCGATACTCAGGTGTCACAGATGAAAGAATAATAAGTTCTTCTAAATTAGCTTTTCATGTGATCTTAAATTTCTTGAGTAACTATTTAAAATAATCGTAATTGTAAAGTGTTTATTTAAGATTTTGGTAGGATTTGTAACTATTTAAAGATTGAAAAATTGTTTGAAAGTACTTGATTATTGCTCAGTGGTAATTAGGCAATTTTTGTAAAGTGCATAACTAATAATTTTGGGTACAATATTCATAGTTGTACAGATTGACAAATGAGAATTTTATGAGTAATTTTTGGATAGCTTTTTGTAGTGGTAGTCTTATCAGCTATCGGTAATTGAATTTTTATGAATATTAAATAAATGTTTTTATTCATTTACTATTGTATGCTTTTTTGTGTTTTTATCTTGTGGTCTACTGTAAGTTACCCATGTTTGTGATCCTTTCGGAAGACATGATTAAACTTCCATTCGAACCTGGGCAGTTTATTGCGGGCGTAGGAGAATTTAATGATTTTTGTAATTATACGATCAGATTTAATATTCATAAAACTGAGTAACTGGTGTTTTGACTTCTTAGCGTGAGATTCATCTTTTCCTGGTGTTTTGATTTATTCTGTGCTATGCTTAAATGAAAAGTGTTTGTGGCTATCTCTAAAGTTGTGTTGAAATTTATGTGTTTACAGGAAGCAGAGATGATTTAGTTAGTTTTAGTAAGAGATAGCATTTTTACGTATTTGTTATGGTAAAGCAATTTAGCTGATTAATAATCATTTGGTTTTAACAAACACCAGCGAGAATATTTTCATTTCTTTATTCTTAAGAGGTGAGAGTTGGTATGATAAACTTTATTTTACTGTGGTGAGGATTTAGGAAAGTTTAATCTAACTTGAAGTAATTAGTTTCAATCACCAGTTCTTTGAATTGATTTAAGGAATTCAGTATATTTTTACGTATTTGGTATTGTAATTTTAGTTTTTCGCGGCACCAAGTTAGAGTTAGGTCAGGCAGAGAGTTAAATTGTAAAAATATAAACCCGTAAATTTTTGCATCCCAACGTTAGCGGAAAAGAGATTGCAGCAAACAGCTAAAATATCGAACAAAAATTCCAACATGCGTAAGCTTTATTGTGAACTTCTTCAAGAATATGAATCGCTAAGTCATATGCAGAAAGTAACCGAGGAATTACTCGGCCTCCGTAATTAGCTATTTGCAGCATCATGACGTATTTAAAGCTGAGAAAACTTCTAGCGAACTTCGGATGGTTTTCAACGGGTCTGCCCCTACCACTTCTGGTTGAATCTTAGGTGATATTCTTCTTTCTGGAAAAGTACATGAAGACGTTTTTGACATTATGGTAAAATTTCGAAAATATAAACTGGTTTTAATAGCTGATAATATTAAACAAATATTTAAGCAAAATATTACAGAACCAACCCGGACAGATTTGTTAAGGATTTGTGGAAAAACTCAGAACATGAGACTTTAGTAGAATACAAACTGAATACGAGTGATAAACGGCACCAAATGTGCACCAATTCTAGCTACTAGAGTCATAACACAATGATCTTTAGATGTATCTGCTAAGTTCTTAGCTTCTGAAGTGGCTCTTTCTAGCATACATGTGATGAAACTGGAAGAAGTTCGCTGTAATAAATTGACATGGTAGTTGGATGCATAAACCAGAAACTTGCAGACGAGGCCGAATTTAATTGCTTCCCTTTTTTATTCATGCCTGCATAAATTTTTATTTAGTCCAATACAAATCAAATTGGCCCTACAACTCCTCGTTCTTAAAGAACGCTTTACATGGGATAAACTTGAAAAAATATGCTTTTTGAATGCAGCAGCATGTTGCTGCAGAGAAACTGAAAAGAGCAAAGTGAGGCGAGTAGAAGCGAGCGAGATGGCGCAGCAAGGTGTCCTCCGACAAAAACATCGCGGACGAAAACGTTGTGGAAAAAACAGCGCAAGGCGAAAACGTCGTAATACAAAACATCGTGGAAGAAAAGAAAGCAAAGAGGAAACAACACAGTTCTGAAACATGGTGGTACAAAATATCGTGGTAAAAAAAAAGCGGTTCAAAAGCTTCGCAGTTTAAAAGCATCGTCGTCGAAATAATCATGGTAAAAAATAAAGTACCGTAGCACAAATGCATACAAAAAAAACCTTTAGAAGAGGGTGCAGAATTTGACTTTTGGCTAAGGAATTCCCAGACAATTGTCTGCCTGAGATAAGCATTCTGAGAGTCGGAAGGTATTTCTTTTTTTTCCAGGGAAGTTCGAAAACAAGTCTATAAAAAATTTTTGCTTGTGAAAATGAATCGCAAAAATCTGGCATTGGATTAACTAAATTAAAGACCGAAGAATGTTTCTACAGTTGAAATATAATAATTACACAACCAAATTCATGTTTTTAAAGAATGTTTCGACAGTTGAAATATAATAATTACACAGTAATAATTAGGCTTAGCCGCACTTTAAAACTTTTACGTTGTTGATAATTCCACAATTATTGCATGCAGGTTAACTAAGGGCATAAAAATCTTAACCGAAAGATAAGAACAACATAATTCAATCCTTTTTAAAGCAGAAAATGCACGATTTACAAATATATAAGAATAAAGAAACTAAGCTCACTAAGCCGAGAAACAGAGTGGATATATATATATATACATATATTTATATACCTTTGGTACGGCCGATTGCAACCAAAATGCGAGGTGCGCATTTACATGTTATAGCAGTCCCATATATAAAATTTCAGCATTCTGAGGCTACTCGTTTTTTGCGTTATGCGAGATACATACATACATACGTACGTACAGACGCATACAGATACATACATATGTACGTTCGAAAAAAATCTCTTTCAGAATCCATTTTAAATCGGTTTATAATTTTTTGGGGGGAAAGGAGTCTTTTGTTCTGTCCTTACGTTTAGATATTACACAAAAACATCGTTAAATTGCATTTGATAGTAGTCAAAGTGGATATTTTCGTTGAAATATGATACCCGAAATTTTTCGCGATTACAATACTTCCTCTTTACTTCGTACAAGGAAGTAAAAATCAGCATCACTACTGTCTTTAACGACAGAAAAAGCAAACTACAAATTTCTTGCCCGGTATATTACACAATATTGCGTTATAGACAGTTAAAATGACGAAACCCTCGGTGGAGATATCTGTCCCGCACACACGTTCGGGAGGTAACAAAATTTCTTTTAATGCTACCTGAAAAGAGCCAAAATTCGGGAAGCTTCCACGTCATTAAAAAAACAGAAGAGAAGGTTACTTTTCATTATATAAATTGTTACGAATTTTGTACTATGTGTAAATAATTTTAGTGATACTGCATATGAAATTGAAGTAAGTATCTTTTGTATAATTTACCATGAAATGCTTGAAAGGGCGAAACTTTGTCTGAAAAATAAAATTGCAGGGTCAAGCCTATTTAACATTAAGATAAATGACTATCTCTCTAAATTTGGTGAGATATTGGCAAGCTGGCGATGATTTGGGCAACTAATTTTTATTGCCAAATTTGGCGAGAAATCGTCAAAAGTCATCAACTTGGCGGCCATTTGGCAACATTTTATTCCGATTCTTGTGTAACCGTAATTGGCAATGTAATTAAATAAATGTATCCCGATTAATTGATCATACATAGGGAGTTTTTAATTTTACAGCTACAAAATTAATTAATTGGGAATAAAACATTCTAAGAAATTAATTGATCATACATCATATGATCAATTAATTTCTTAGAATGTTTTATTCCCAATTAATTAATTTTGTAGCTGTAAAATTAAAAACTCCCTTCTCTTATCAAAAAGTTTAATTGTCTAATAATCAATAGTTTGTAAATCAAAATATTCAGTTTCTTTCTGTTGGTACTGGTCTTTTTTAGTACCAAGCAAGTTGCGTAAATCTGTGAAGTTTCAAAAGTTTCATTAATTGCAATGATGTCATTAATGTACCTCTAAGAATTAGCAAAACATTTTAATTGCTCACTGTTCAGGTGATTTATAAAATTTCAATTCCTTGTAAAATAAGTAAAGTTTAGAAAATTGGGTGGAATAGTTAGTATCCATTGGAATTCTGTTAATTTTCTGAAAAAATACTTCTCTGTCTTTACGAAGTGAGATGTACCGGTTCTCAAAATTGTAAGAGTTGATATCATTAATTTCAAGATTCTTATAGTAATAATGAATGGCTGGTTTTTATTAATAATGCAATAGAAATTGTCATCTAAGATACCCAAGATAAGACCTCAAGATAATCAAACAAATTTCCTAAACTTACATATTGTTACAGACTTTGTATTTATTTAGCTATATATTTAGAATTGTAACTAAAGTTGTTTTATTGTCCAGTACAACGCAGCGCGTGACGAATTGGAAGAGAAAGCTATGTCGCAAAAGTAAAAATACAAGAGCGCGTGCATTTAATATTTAATAAAAAAATTTCTCGTAATTACTGTTGCCATTCAGAAAAATCCAGAAAATAGATTTTGCCAGAATGTTCTCGTGAATAATTAAAAAGCTTATAAAAGCCGAATTAAAACAGCTCAGCTCAGTCGCTGTTGTTTTAAGCGAACTGTATGTTTACTTAGCGCTGTTATTGATTGCAGCAAAATCGCTGTGAGATTGGATTAACTTTCTCTGTTTTGAATTGAGTTCTGTTTAACGTTTGAGATATTATACGAATATCCCAGGGAAAACATTTCAGCATTTTGTTTTACTTCCTGTGAAAAGAATAAACTTTATTAACTTTTTATGCACTTGTGCATTCAATCCATTACGAACCCGTACGCACGCAACAATATGTAGTGTATAACTTTCTTTAAATTTTTGGTATGATTAGCTATGAATATGAACTTGATTGGAGTTTCTGGAATTTTGGCAAGGCTTAAAGTTCCGAAAATCTGTTGTATATGAGCGGGTTGAAATCTTCAGATTACGGTGAAAAGTCTTAAGTTTGTTATAATGGAGAGAACGTTAGTTTAGTATTTCTGTAAGCAGGCGGTTGTTTTAATTTAGTATCAGTTAGTTAATTATAAGATTGTTTTAAAATAACACTGAAGTTATCATTTGCTTTTCCTGTTTCGGGTGCATTAAATTCCTATTTAAGTTCAATTATTTTATTTATAAAATATTCTAGTGAAGTTTCTAGCAAATTTTATGAAATTTTGCGAGCTCAATTTTGATATTACTTAGACTAGCATTTTTTTTTATTCTACAAAGATAGCTGTAGGTAGTCTAATTTGTTCCTGGTTCTAACTATAAATTCATTTATGTTGCTTTCAATACTTTGGAGTCAAAAGTTCTTGCTAATACTCGTAACAGAACTAAATTTAGTGACTAATTTTCTAAGTTTTCTTAAATGGAGGCCTGCCACAATATCTAAATTTCCTTGACTACGTTTTTATGTGCTCATGAATAATAGATATTAAAATGAGTTAAATCGACTGGTCACTTACAGGAAAACTAAAACTAACGTTCTCTCCATTATCAACAAACTTAAGGCTTTTCAACATAAACTGAAGATTTCAGTTCGCTCAGAATACAACAGATATTCAAACCTTTATGCCTTGCCAAAACTTCATAAAATCCAGTCAAATTCAAATTTATAGTTAATGGTATAAAAAATTTCATTATTTATTGCATTTTTAATTTTAAGAAAAGCTGTTCGAGTGTCTTGGCATCTAATACTAAGATTCACAATTTCTGTTGGATTGTTAATAAAACCAGCCAGTGATTACTGCAGTTAAGAATCTTGAAAATTAATACCATCAATTCCTATGATTTTGAGAATTTACTTATTTCATATGAGAGAAATTTGCGACAATCTAATTCACCTGCCGCAACTATTTCTAGAAATGCTTGCAGTTTTAGATAACAACAAATGGAAAGACTTTCCTCATTGCTCCATTTTTCATAAGTAGGTGTTAGTTTGAGCTATCTAGCCAGTTTAATGTATTTGCCTTCTTAACAAAGACTATTTCGACAAAAAAAATTAGAATACGTTCTCCATTGTCGCATGTAAAAAGGGCAGTTTCCTAGGATTCCAAAAATTTTTTATGCTTATGATAAACAGACGAGAAGAAATAGCTTATAAGGCTATTCTCCTACCTTTTTAGCGTGCTTTTGTGGTGTAGTCAGCACACTCGTAGCATATTCGACAGGTCTGAGGTTCGAGTCCCGGCGAGAACAATGCTTGTTTTTCATGAATTCTGTTTAAAAAAATTCCTGATGACTCTACAAGATAATTTAGATGAAGTGAAAACGAAAAAACCCAATGTACCATTTAAAAGGCTCAACTTTAAGACAAACATTGATGTTTTCCACTTGTTATTCTACCTATTTGAGTGAAAATGTATCATTTTATTTTAATTATAGACCTTTTTAGTGTCTCTGGAAATGATTACTTGGTCGTTTGCGAGAACTGTAAAAAAGAAAATCTGAAAGATTTCAGATTTTATATTACGTCCAAAGGGGCGTTTTTTAACGTTTTCTGTGTTACCTCTATTTATTAAAAATCCTGTTCTTGGCACTTAAACCATAAAATTCAATTCAACAGCAATATTACAAAATATTTAAAAGAGCATATCTTTAGTAGAATTTCCGGTACAGTCTCCAAAGCTGAAGATACTTTTTTTTTTTTTTTACTGTATATTATTGCCATTGCTTGTTTTGAAATCGTTGAGTCTCTTAATCAAAAACTCATAAATGTTTTACAAAATGTTAAATTGATAATAAAACAAATTCCAAATTCCAAATTTGGGCTAACCAAATACGGGTGGAGACGTACATTATTCAAAATTTGATGGCTCTAGATACCGCTGTTTTATCACAATGCGAGAAACATATATAAATTTATGCAGATTCTTCATTATTTAATTTCTTTAAATATAATACAGGGCTCTAATATTCCGTGGGAACAATTTAAAAAGTGATTCGCCGTTTATAGTGAATTAACGTAAAATGCCAAAACGAAATTATAGCCCTTCTGGACAAACGCCGTTTGAGCTAAAAAAGTGTTAAGTTGAAAAGGCAAATTACCGTATAAATTACAGAACTGTATCGTACATAACTTATAAATTACAAAATATAATTTATTATATAAATATCTTAATACGCTATCTGAAGCAATGTACGAAATTTACAGAATATATAATCAGCAGTTATTGTTGTATTTTCTCATTGCTGCTGTAACAAGAAGACAGAAATACTCAGAATAGGAGCTGACAGTTGGTGCAAATATCAAACAACACTACAAAATGGATCGAAAATTTCAGGTAAATCACCCGGTGTTCCAGAATCTGTGTTGAACATTATTAAGCGTACATACATCAGTCTATATGATAAAGGCCTACTCTAAAAATGTTTACATAGAATGACTAAAAATTGCAACCAGAGTTTTAATTAGTCCAAAGGGATTTAGTCCCGAAGGACTATTACTTTCGTTTTGCGATTTTGCGTTGATTCACTCTGAATGCCCGATTCACTTTTCAAATTGTTGCCACTAAATGTTATCGCTCTGCATTAAAGTTTAAAAAATGAAAAATCTGCATAAATGTATGCATGTTATTGGCAAATTTATCATGGAGCCGGCGACATCACCTCAATTCGTGATAGTCCGGCTATAAACGACATGAATGAATGAATAAAAAGTTCTAAATAAATAGCCAAATAAATGTGAAATTCGTAACAATATTCTCTTAAAACTTTAACGAATTTTTCATTAACAAACTCAAAGATTTCAAAGCCAGCAATACCAACGTTGTACAGAAAAACATTTTTATCTCCA
>KK115334.1:185194-247703 GCA_000611955.2 Stegodyphus mimosarum
AAAAAAAATTTTAATACTACAAGGTGCTGTTTGCTAAGTGATTTACATAACATCAGTAATTTTAATCAACTGATTAGCCAAAAAAGAAAAAAAAAAAAAGGTTTTTCCTAGTGTAAAATTGTGTGTGGAAGGGGAGACCTTGAATTGGCACGGGTTTAAATAAAACTTTACTTTGACGTTGAGTCTCGTAGGAGCAAAAAAATTTGGCAGAATGGTCATGCCAAATTTAAACCCTGTTTACCATTAACCTTTAAAGAATCTGTTACTTGTTGCTTTTTAACTTTTCTGCTAATAGATATTGTAAGGGTTTTCTGCCATTTGCCCAGAAAACTCTTCTGTGTTCTGACATTAATTACTTGTTTCTCTTCCTTTTATTTTCACATTTGCAGCCCAAGAAGGCTGTATTTGACCTTCATAATTATAAAGTGCTAAATGTTTACTTACATTGAACAGATTCCTCTTATTAATTTTTGATTTCCTTAACATTTGTGCAAGGTAGGTAGTGAAAAGAATCAACACTAGGGGTTAAATTAAAAATAAAATATTGATGAACTTAATAAAAATAATTAATATCAAATTGACAAAGTATGAAGTACAACACATAGAAAGGCAAAATTTTGACATAAACAAAAAAACATTTTTTTCCCCTCAGAAAACAAAAATGTTTAAATGAATTAGGTAATGATCTCAGAGACAAAGTGCAAACAGAAACGGATGCTACTTGATTTTCACGCCCTGTGATAAATCATTATATATGTAAACCATGTGAAATCATATTGCCAAACATATACATTTATGTAAAAAAAAATGGTACTTTCACTTTCATCCTCTTGTTTGCCAAATATGGTGAAAAACATTGTAGTTGTTGTTTTCAGTTTGAGCATTGTAAAAACATACCAACAATTTTTAATTTATACAAAAAGAAGGAAAATGCTGTATTGTTTGTCCAGGAAAAAGATACATTATCTCACAATCAAATATGCGTAAATAACCATGAAATGAAATTATATGTAAATAAAAGTAAATAGGGGTACAATGTAAAAAGTTACAAACAAAAAAAAAAAAAAAAAAACTTTCAAAAAAAAAAAAAGGGGGTGAAAATAAAAAAAAAATAAAAAAAAAAAAAAAAAAAAAAACTTTCGATTCAACAACTAGTTTAGTAGTTCCAGAATACCATTTTTAACAGAGCTGCATTTCATCTACTGTTGGCAAGAGAACTAATGTGCTTAAGTGATGTGATAAACAACTGTGTTGTTTATCACAATTGTTGGGAACAATTCTACCAGAGAGGTTTGTCTGCTAGATTTACTTCGACATCCTAATGGACAAATAAGTGGGCCTGGAAGAATAGTTGAAATTGACGAGTTTATTTGTGCTGCAGAAAAACAATGCTGGCAGGGTACTTCGAGTAGTGGGTATTCTGCAGGTTATGCCTTGGAAGTGGCAAATTCTTTCTTATTCATTTTCAATTTGGGAAGCTAGCATTATGTTATCAACAATTCTAGACCACATAGTGGAAGAATTGACAATACATTGAAATGGACAGCAAGCCTATAAAACAGAGGAGCTTGGAAAGGCTCAGCAATTTAACAATGAATTACACATTCAATTTTGTTGATCCAGCAGCATGTGCTCACACCCAAAAATGTGGAAAAATTGTTGGGCTTTGTTTAATAGAAAATCAAAAAGCAAAGGTATACGGTTTGACATCATCTATAGTTGTATCTTTGGTAACTGATATGATAGAAATCCGCTTGGAAAGATTAGCCTTTTGATGCCATATTGAAAGCAGTCACAGAGATGTGGCTGCCACAAATTGTATGCAAGTAGTTTAAAGTTGGCAATAACCTTAGCACTGTTTTGATAACAGAGGCTGTGAAAATCAAGTAGTACCTGGAAATCTTGATACACTGATTATTAACAAAAATATATAAATGAAAAACATAAAAATCTTCCACCAAAATTTGCTAGAATCTGAGAAGCAATGTAGCACTGGAAACAAAGCAAGAAAGACATTATCTTTGGATTCAAAAGCAAAACACCAACAAAGTTCTCAAAATATCAGTTAACGGCAAATATAACACATCGTTCAACAAGTCCCGGGACTATCTAAGAAAACAACATCCATTTCGCAAAATTCACATTTATTCATCAATATAATCACCATCAAGAGCTGCAATCATTCCAATGCTTTTCTAACTTTTCGATACCATGCTTGTAAAATGATTTGATCTTGTCCGCAAAATAAGCTTCAGTGGCAGCGATGACTTCCTCGTTTGAGCCAAATCTTTTTCCCTGTAGCGTCTTTTTGTGATCAACAAAAAGCCAGTAGTCTCTGGGGGCTATATCTGGGGAGTATGGTGGGTGGGGAAGCAGAGTGAAGCCCAATTTATTCAATGTAACCAGTGTTTGCATTGATTTGTGGCACGAGGCATTGTCTTGATGGAAGATGATTTTTTTCATCTTCATGTGCGGTCTTTCCCCCCTCCCCCAATTTCGTCCTTCAGACACGCCAATAACTCACTGTAATAGATTTTCCCTTTTCAAGGTAATCGATATAAATTATACCTCGAGCATCCCAAAACACTGATGCCATGACTTTGCCAGCTGACTGTTGCATTTTTGGACGCTTCAGATGTCTTTCACCGGCTGCACACCACTTAGCTGACTGCCACTTCGACTCCGGAGTGAAATAATGGATCTGTGTTTTGTCCATTGTCACATACCGATGCAAGAAATCCTGTTTATTGCAAGTAAACAGTGACAAACAGCTGTGTGAATTGTCGACTCGTTGTTGCCTTCGTTCCATTGTGAGAGCATATGGCACCCATTTGGAAAACACTTTTTTCGTGTAAAATCATGCACGCACTTCCAGTTGATATGTTTACCATCTCAGCAATCTCACAAACTTTGTGGTCATTCATCACGATTTTCAACACTTGTTTCACATTTTCTGGCGTGACTGCTTCATTTGGCCTACCCGAGCATGCCACATCATTTGTATCCGTGTGACCATGCTTGAGATCAGCATATCAACGGCAAATGGTTCTTTTTGATGGAGCAGAGCCTGGATAACATTTTTCAAGCCATTGCTGAGCTTGGACTGTATTTTTGCTCATTAAATAGTGTTTGATCAACACTCGAAATTCGTTTTTCTCCATTTTGTCCACAAATGCACAAGTAGTTTCACTTTCACCACAGTAGCTTCGCTATTTCCAATCCGAATGCCATGAAAATCAGACACGTGTCATTTGAAGGTTAGTTCTTTCGAACAACGAAGTCAAGTTGATATTACTACGCCATCTGTCGGTTAGTCCTGGACCTATTAAACAATGTGTTATATAACAATACTTTACCAGTTACATTTTAGTTAATATTAAGAGGTTGGTAACCTACAGTGCTCAGTAAATGTGAAATGTCTTTGTAATTGTTGAATGGATTTTTTCTCTGCTAAACTGATTTTACTTTTTCTTTGGCAGGAATCACCTTTAGAGTATTCAGGTGGTAGAAAAATCAATATCCAGAGTATATTTAGTGATAAAAACTTGGAAGCATGGCAATTAGCAGTTATAATTGCAGCAAGTTTATTTGCCATATTTTGTGTTTTTGTAATTATTGTAAGTATGCATAAGTTCTATTAGTAATGTTTTATTTGGAAAATGTAACATGCTGTTTCGTGAGATTGTATTAAAATTCCCACATTATGGGTGTGAATTAGCTAAAAAGTATTGGAAGACATATTTGATTATTTTTAGATGCAGAAACAAAGTAGAGTATAATTCAGTACTTCTTTGTTAAAGCAAGACTTGACATGCCAATCTTTCCCCCATATTTCAATTCTATGGCTCAAATTATGCCTAAATAACAGATTTTATAAAATTTGGTGAGAAATTTATGGAGTAATTCGAGAATATAGTTTGCGTTACTTTTTTCATTCCGTGCCAAGAATTATTCATGTGGCAAACTCCTCAGTTGATATTAATCTTTTCATTTTCCCTTTCATTCTGTTTGAATTGCATTTCTTTCGAAAGAATACTTTGTGAAGAAAGAATACTTTGTGATACCAGTTTTTGTAATGATGCATTCAAAAACTGCATACTACATTGAAAGAAAGAATGCCATAAAGCATGATTAATATGCCTTTCAATGGGCCTCTCAGAAAAGGCATGTAAATGAGAAAAATGTATAATTGATAACGTAATTTAAAATGATATGCATTCACACAATTTTCCATTGTTTCATAAGCAGTTTTATTATTGTACTTTTAGTTTGTAGAAATATTACCCATATTTTTGAATAAGTTCAAAGATTTTCATTTTTGAAATTGAAAGAATCTTTATATATATATATGGTAAATTTTATGCCAGAAAAAATAATTTATTTATTATTATTACGCCAGAAAACATAATTTATTTATTATTATTATTATTATTTATGTTGTGATGATGTTTTAAATTTTTCTTCTTAATGTTGTATTGAAACAAGAAATCCTTATGAATCCTTAAGGATTTCTTGCCTTGATGGTTTTTTTAGGTGTTCTGCAAATATATCCAGAATTATCCATCCCTTTTTTATTTGCTATACACCATAAACACTTTTGAAATGAACTTTTGTGAACTTTGACTTCTGTTTCAACAAAATTTGGTCAGAGTAAAATAGTGAAACGATTTTGACAGTGATACCGAACATGGATAGAGGTTAGGAATTTTGAAAGCATGAAATGAAAGAAAAAGCTGGTATTTGCATGAAATTTTGAATCTTTAAACAAATTTGGCTGAGGTTTCTAAATTTATATTTCAGCTGGATTCTCTGCTTATGATGTTATATTTCATTGCATGGCATAATTTATACAGCCATTCATTTGAAAAACTGTCGCTCTTCATAGTTATTTGCAGTATTATTTCTTGTGCTTGTTGTGTTCGTATAGGCCATTTTGCTGGAATATTTGATGCGCTGCATACTTTAGCATATTTGTAGTTTGAACATCCAGATATTTCCATCCTGAACACACTTCTTTAAAGCAGATTTTCTGATGTTCTTGTAATTTTCTTCTTTCAGAAACATTAGTTTTCAATGCTGACTGAAGACTTAATTTTTTGACAGCTATATTTCCGTAAATTTTGTATTCTTTTCAGATTCTTTTAAAATGTCATTTTTATTTTTCAGGGACACTGCTTTTTATTAATGTCTGGTTATTGTCAGGTATTACAACTGTTTAGGCTGTGGGTGGGTCAGATTGGAGACAAATGGTCAGAGGAGGAAGGTGTGAGTCATTTATTGGTTTTGGAGCACTAAAACAAACACCACGATACATAGATTGACCATCGGACTGGTGCAGCAGCAGTCTTCTGATGAAATAGAGTTGGTTACATTCTGTATGGTATATGGGGAGATTTGAGAGCTTCCAAGCTGTGTATAGCAGGTTTCTGATTGACTTGCTTTTTGCTTTTGCACTGATTTGAACAGAAATCATTACTTGATTGTTTCTAATGCATATTTGTGTATATCATGCTATTTCATACACTAGCCTTTAATGAAATAGTGAAACGTATACTTCAGATTTTAATTTTTGACGTGTGTATGTTGCAAGTTTATTTTCAAGCTTTTGCAGATCATCCATGAATTTTCATACATTATTTTGAAAAGAATGTACACATTCTTTATTTCATATCAACATCTTTGTTATGTAACAAAATAATAATCAGACAAATTTTTATGTATAGATTTTATGAAGAAAAATGTAATTTATTGTTATTTTTGATCAGTTATATAGTTTTCTTCTTTACTAGCTATTTCTTAGTTCTCATCGTATTACCAAAGATAAAGTTGGTCCAGTGGAGGAGCCACGTCATGTTGTTGTTCAGCCAATTATAAGACCAGCTGTAGCTGGAGTTGGTATTATCCAGCCAGAAAATAGGGATCATCATATTGCTGAAACGGATTCAGAACACACACCAAGCCCATCCCGCAGTCCTATGAGAATGAAGGGCAAAGGCTTGCTTGAAAGGTTTAGTTTTTTCAACTTTTTTTTTTCATTCATTATATACCTTATTTTTTTAAAAGCTTATTTTAAGGCATTACTCTTCATTTGTGTAATAGGTATAGAATTGTAAACTTTTGTCACCTATAGTTGCTGCATAACATGATCAGATTGATAATTTAAAAATAACAATATGAAACAACATAACAACGGTTTGAAATGAAAACTTACAGTACTTTCCCATTTTCATGGCACTATCATAATGGTGCCAACATATCACCAGGTTCCTCTGAAATGAAGTAAAATACCTCTTTCTTGGAAGAATGAAATAACATCTTTCTCATAAATCAAAAATTGGTATTAAAAAAAATAAAAAAATTAAAACATGGTCTACTTGCAGGTTTTTATTTTTTTCTTCAGTCATATTTTTGGAAATTTTGAGTTTTTCTCATGCCATAAAATGAACTTCATTTCATCTGTCTAACAGTAAATAAATTGCAGCATTGTTACAAACTGGTCGTGGACACTTAACCGAAACCATTTACCCGACAGGGATACTTAGCCGATAGAACATTTAACCGACACGGACACTTAGCCAACAGGTCATTTAGCCGACACGGACAGTTAGTCGACAGGACGTTTGTCCAAGACAGAGAGTTACCCGTCAGAACATTTAGCTATGGATACAGGACATTTGTCCAAGACAGAGAGTTACCCGTCAGAACATTTTATAATGTCTGCATGAGTGTTTTCTTAGTTTTTCCCATATGTAAAGTGTATACGAGCCAGCTTTCCTTAGAAAGTCTTCCACGAAGGCATCCCCTTAGGCAGATAGCCCTCTGGCTCTGCCGTAAGTACATAAATCAAACCTACTTCTGTTAGGTGGCCGCAGTACCATGTAGCTAAACGAAAAACGAGAAAGAGAAGGAATGAAAGAGAAAATAAAATAAAATTAATGAAAAATAAATGGAAATTTATGCATTTTTAACAGATAGAGAAAAGTTATATTTTATAAGAAAAACATTAATATAACATATTATATTGAAAATTACACGTCGCGACTTTCAAAACAGAGTACATAGTATTATCTACTTAGATGACTGATCTAGCTAAATCTAGCATCAATAGATGGCACCACTTTATGATGACTTTTCACAGTCTTGCTTTGCTCCGCCTTCTTGGTGCTATGCTTTCTATGCTAGCATAGAAAAAGTTATGCTCAGTAATTTCGCGGCTATACACAGGGCAAGGTGATGCATGGATACCTGTGTCGCTTCATAGGACAGGAAGAGAAAATTTCATTAGTGGAAGGAGCTAAACGACTTTGTAAGGGTAAGAATGTAATATTATGTGATGAGTAAAATAGTAATGAAGCATAAAGATATTAGAAATTTGAAAGCATTTTGGAGGAGCGAGAATGGAAAATTAATATCATTAAGTAAACAAGAAATGATTAATGATGTGATTAAGGATGTGAAAAATAAATGTTGTGAAAGTGTTCAAAGAAACCCAGTTGACTAAATGAAGAAGCTTTACGAACAATTTCTGCAGATACCATATTAAAATGCGACTAAGTGACCGTCGTGACGTAAGTGAAAAAATATTTTTTCCTTTCGAAAATTAAATCATGTTTCCTGGCGAGAAATTTCAACACTTTTTCAATTTGGCTACGTGCCAGCTAAACGTCACTATGGCTTGACAGTTCAGTGTCTCGTACCTAAATGTCCTATCGGCTAACTTTCCATGTCGACTAAATGTCGTGTCAGCTAAATGCCCTGTCGGCTAACTGTCTGTGTTGGCTAAATGTCCTGTCGGCTAACTGTCCGCGTCGGCTAAATGTCCTGTCGGCTAACTGTCCGTGTCGGCTAAATGTCCTGTCGGCTAAGTGTCCGTGTCGGCTAATTGTCTTGTCGATTAAGTGTCCCGTCGGTTAAGTGTCACGGACCCGTTACAAACAGCATTATGGAGCCATTGAACCAATTAAGAGAACATGTATTTTTCTTTTGCCTGCAACTTTTTATGTTGCACCTTAAAATGCTTTCAGTTATATATAGTTTTATTTAATGGTCATTTTTGCATATTTGAATGCATGGTAAAATGCTTCTTTCTTGTAAGAATAATGTAACACCTTCCTCAGTAATTGGTAAATAGAAAAAAATTATTAACTTTTTTTAATTAAGAAAATATATTTAAATGTAGTCTACTCATATCTTTTTATCGTCCTCATTCGTCAGCAAATCAAAACTTGTTAAGCTAGTTTTGAAAAAAGAAACACACTGCCTGTCAGAATTTTTCTTATTTTCAATAAGCTAAATAAGTGATTGTTATTAGTATAAATGTCAGTTAACTCTCAGTTATAAGAATCATAAATAATGGTGAATATAACAAGATTTGCTCAAATTTCATTGCAAAATAAATATATGTAGTACAGAGCATTAATAATCTCACAGAATTAGAATGCATATTTTAAAATTAATTAAAAACCAAACTTCTGTTATCTTATTTGGATGCAATCAAAAGTTTATTGCCATGGTGGCTAAACAAATAGCACACACACTATATTTTTACAGATTGAAGTAGTTTACATAATGACTGTTGGTGATTTATTGTTATTCTTGTCTGCGTTTAAACTTCGGGCTGTGAAAAACAACGAAATGGTTAAGTACCAAACTTAATGTATTATTTTGGTTGCTAATAGTGTTAGATTTATATAACAAATATTAAAAAGTGAAAAAAAAGGGTTGTATTTGTTATGCACTTTTTTTGGGAGGAGCAAAACTGTCTGCATATTGCTTCTATACTTGATAATTGACTATTTTGTAATAGACACCAGAAAACAAAATTTCTAAAGCTTTATGTATTTGCTAACTAGTTAACTGCTTTCAGCCTCTTAGTGTATAATTTAATGTTTCTGTTTTGCTCATTAATTTAATTTAATTTAATCATAAATTCATAATTTAATTGTAATTTCATCATAAGTTTTAATCATTGTTTTTTGTCATAACTGACCAGGAAACCTCAGTTAAATGACAATCCATTTTGAATCTGTTTTCAATAGTGATCTTGTTCATTGACATAGCTAAAACATGTAAAGCATCCGAGAGTATTCTGTAATTTAGTAGTTCTTCTCCATTGGTTCTATTGCTTCTTATTTTTATTTATCTTTAATTCTTAATCTGACTTAACAACAACAATATTCTTTCACTGCTATCCAAAAGCCTGAGTTAATGATATAATACTAGCAGAAAAGGAAACTGTTAATATGCTTCAGTGCCATACTGATTATCACAAGATCTTCACTTGATCTACCGAAAGACAGCTATTATGCTTTGTTTTGCCTTTCCTTTTCAGTTACAAGAATAAGAAAGTGATATCATCTGTGCCTTGTAGTTTAGTTAATAGGCATTTTCTTTATACTATTAAATCATATGGAATTTGATATTAGAAGCATCTATAGGTTAGTCTTTCCATTTTAAAAGTCTGTTACATTATGTTATAGATTTTTTTATCTTCCATATGACTTGACAGATCTTGCCATTGTATGAGGCAGTGGATCTTTTATTTACCTTTCATATTAGCATAAGATCTCTGTGATTCAGACCTAAAACAATGCATTGCTTAACAAACCGAGTGATTTAAAAGCAACAACAATTTATAACTTAATTTTTTATATCTTTTAAATGATGTAGTTTATAATACACCCATTTCATGTGATTTATTATATGCAAAATTCACAATTTAAGTATTATACCATAATTCTAATTGTTAGGTGTTTCTAATGCAATATGTTATGCATCTTGATGCTGAATTTACTTGCTGGCAAACAGTAACATTACTCTGATAACTTTTTTTAAACCGTTTTTAAACTCTTTTTTAACCGTTTATACATGATACAGAAACGAAATACCTTGTTTAGCAATTTTGTGCTGTAGATGACGTATTCTTCAAGTATTAAAATTATTGTTCTAAAACAGGAATGAAATTTAGGTCCATCAATATTGTGCATATCTTCAAGCAAAAATTTAGCAATAATTGAAGGCAATATTTTTGTAATTGTTGTTTCTGCAGCAGGAAAATCTTCATCTTATTAAACTGTTCTTATTAAACTGTTTGGATTTTTTGTATCTAAAAGTTATTTATAAACAGTCTTTTCTTGATTTCTCTAGCGAGTGTAATATCCATCTGTAGAGAGAAAAAAATCCTTTCCCTTCACTAGTCTTTAGTATTCTGACATAATTTTGCAGCATTAATGTGTACATCTTAAATATAAACATCAGTTATTTTATAATCCACATTTGGACGTTTATAATAAGAAGCAAATGAATGTATGTGCAATTAATGGTTTAATTGTACTTACAGAAGCATCTCATATTTCTTTAATCCAAAATAATATGCAAGTTATAACTTTATGTATAATCACATTAAGTGGCAATCATTTTCATTTCAGTGTCAGATAAAGTTTTAAGTATAAAATTTAATTAATTTTTGGATATGCAGAAAAAGACATATCCATTGATCTTGGTATTATCTTTAAGTTATATTTCATAATGAGTAGAAGAATTTTTTTTAATCAGGGTTCGTACGGTCCTTAAGAGTCCTTAAAAGTCCTTAGGTTTTCTGAAATCGATTTTTGGTCCTTAAAAGTCCTTAATTTCGGCCAAAATCGGCAGAGGGTCCTTAATTTTAATCATCCGAAATTTTTGTCTGTTTTTACGACTGCCGTTTTGAGTGTGAATTAGCATTTTGGAGAAATATTTTTGGCGATTAACTGACAAGTATGATTATCTTTTGAATGGGTTATAATTTGTTCCAATTACTAATATAAATGGTGGAATACTTGAGTTTCAGAGTGAAAAGAGTGCAACATAAGCATTTCGAAATTATTTCATTTTTTTAATGAAGAACTTTTAAACAACTTTACACTTTTGGGGATGAGAATTCTTTTATTAAACAGTTTTAAATTTGGTGACTGATCAACATTTTGGCGATTTTAAGATCAGTTTATATAGAAAATTTTTAATTTCGAGATCTGGGAATTTTTGGACGACTTTTTTAAAGCATTGTGACGTTGATGTATTTCATTAAAATAATGATAATATATTGAAATTATATGTCAAAAATAACATTAAAATAAAACATTTAAAATTTTTTCTATCATATTATAAAGTTTCAGTTTGGCCACTTATTATACAATATTTTGAATCTGAAAAATAAACAAGGTGTAATGCTACAAAGCACAATTTACGAAACAGTTGTTAGCAAAAGGAAAATAGCTACCTAATTAATTAAAAATGTTTTTTTTAATTTTTTCATGGTAAGAGTTTTCCCATGTGTCTGAAATATTCAGAATTCTCATAATATGCGTCAGTTTTCTCTATGAAATTAAATTTACACTTTCTCCCTCTCTTTTTTTTTTTTTCAAAATATTTCTGGCTTTTTGCTGTTACAGAATTGGCAGAGGTAATTTTTCTGTAAGGATTTTAGACACTGCAGCTTGCAAAGTTTAGAAACATTTGAAGGAAAGATTTACAGACCCACGTTTCTAAGGTTCCAATTTATTATATTCATTTCTAGAAAAATAAGACAAAATAAAAAAAATGTCTCCATGGTGTTGACACGTAATGGATGTATTTTACAGAAAGTTTGCGATGAATTTCTTACTTTTTGGAGAACGTCTGGAAGAACAGTGAAAACATAATATTTGAATGTTTTACTTCTGATATTAGAATCTTTTCCTTAACATGTTTATCTTCCCTTTATTTTTTCTACTTTTCACTAGACACAAGCATGGAAAACACCAAAAATGCTTCTAATCTTATCACATGGATAGGTATTATAGAAAGGAATTTTTTTATTAATAAAGAAATTGAAAACTGACAATTTAAAAGATTCATCTAATATGTCTTAATGCATCACACACAGGGCTGGTGCTAGGCATTCTCCCACCTGATGCAATCTCTGTGGATCCTAAATTCTGCTGCCTAGTGCCTTTCTAAATTCTGCTTCCAGTACGTGCTCTAAATTCTTAAAGTTTTGCAATTTTTATATTTTTGTTGCTTAAAAAAATTTCTACCACACCAGCTCTGTAACTGGCTCTTACTGTTCTGAATGTTCATATTACTAAAGACATAAAATTGGCAGCTTTTTCTATACATTCTAAATGCATTTAGTTTTTTTAGGATAACAGAACTCTTTAATTAATTCCAAAGATTCTAAAAGGAAAAGGAAACGTGTTGAAGAAAAAAACTGAATAGATATAGAGAAAGAAAAGTATTCTTCAAAGATATGTACAATTATTATTATGTAAATTACCCAGTTGTTTATAATTTCATATTTCTATTTTCTCACCAGAATGCAAATCACATAGACAGTTTTTAAACTGAGATTTTTTGAATGTAAGGCACAGTGTGTTTCTGACCACCTGGCTGCGTTAGTTCTTGTCAGCTCTGATAATATGTAGTTATTCATCATTGCATTATCGCTTGCGACATTTGAATTTGTTATGACGATAGAGTTACTGAGTCAGCTTCAATTAAAATAAAATTGTACAGTCTTTGCCCACTAGGCCACATTTTTAGTTTGAGTTTGACTCTTCTTGTTTAATTACATCACCACGAGCTGTAATTGATTTTGTTAAAATAAAAACATATCTTTATGTTCTAAGCCCTTTTTAACCCCTTCGCGCCGATTGTCACGTCTACGTGCCAGCAACGAACACACTCACTTCCCGGCCGACACGCAGGCGTGCCAGAGCGTTTTCACTTTTAGTCCCGACTGTCACGTATTTGTGCCAGTGTCCTGGAACATTTTAAAAACTATAATTTCTGCCATAAGATGGCACTGTATGTCCATATGGTTTCAGATACATGTACATTAGACCTTCTACTCGAAATGAGAGAAGCATGACTCACATACACGTGTTTTTGATTATATAAACAAAAGGGGAAATAAATGTTTCCGAATCGCGTGGTTTATGACGTCTCTTTAAATTCGCACGTGGTAGTTGTTTATTGTAAGTAGAGAAGTTTTATTTTCGCTAAAGCGTTGGGTATTTCGGTTTGCAGTTCAGTTTTTAGAAAATAATTAGATCTTGTTAAACGTAAATTCCTTCTGTTTTTACCGTTGCAATATCGAAGCGTTGAAAATATTTAACAGAGCATGAAATTGCAGAAATGATGCAAAATATTTCAGATATTGACTCTGAAACAGATTCTGATAGTAGTGATAGTGATACTATGATATATTCTGATCATAAAGAATCTGGCGAATCTAATGATGATGAGGACATTTCGGACATATGTATGCCGAGTACGTCGAAAGCAAGTACTCCTCCATGGTCATCCACAATAGAAAATTTTTCGGAATTACCGCTCCGTCATTATTCAGTACCCATCTTTCAGAAAAACTCTTAAATGGTATAAGAAGCTTTTCTTCAATATCATGGATATGGCTGTATTTAATGCCAATACTCTTTTCAACAAAAAAAGTAAAAAAAATCATCCTCTCCTGAATTATCGGCTTAATTTAGTTAATCAAATTATTTATCGGTATTCCTCTAAAAGCACCAATGTTCATATCACACCAAGATCAGCAGAATCATTAAATCCGCTCAGATTAACTGAAAGACATTTTCCAAAACTTTGTTCAGAAGAGACTGATAAGAAAACGAGTAGACGATGCTTCGTTTGTTCACATTCCCGGAAAAATCCTCCAAAACGGCAAATGAGTTATTACGAGTGCAAGGAATGTAACGTAGGACTGTGTGTAGATCCCTGTTTTCAAATTTTTCATACGAAAAGAGAATTTTAAGTATTATATTTAGTTTTCGGATGTATAATGTTAAAAGTCATAAAATGGTGAGAAATGAAAAAAAAATGTGTAAAATGTGCATTTAAACAAGAAATAAGGTAATTAAAGTATATATAAAAATATCTATATAGTCGTTTAAATACTCTATGGAGAATTATTAAACAATGCGTTGATACTTCGGAAATTTCATGGATTTAGGCTTAATAGCAAAAAAGCCCCCGGCCCTGGACGGACGCTCGCGTAAGACACTGCCGGCCTCCGCGATAAGCGCGCGTTTGAGCTACCCGGCGCGAAGGGGTTAAATAAGAGGCTTATTTAAACCGTTGTCTGACCTTTGTAGTTACTTAGCGATAAATTTGCTTCATGTCTGTTGGGGATTATTTAACTTATTAACCAGATCAAGTAAACCCTCATAGGTACATTGTGGAGAGGTTGACAAGTTAGGAGGTAACACATGCAGAAATAGTGAGAACACTGGTTTGCGTATTGAGACAAATTTCTAATTGTTAGAAAATATGCTTAAAGAGAAGGAAATCAATATAAATTAGCCAAAATATCTGGAAGGAAAAGCTTCAAATTAAAGAGTCGCATATTGTGTAATGTGTTGTTGCTACAAAACATGAATGCTTTTAGCTTTTAATGTGTAATTATCCTAATCTCGTTTAAGACACAATGTCATAAATTGCATGTATTTTAAACTGTAAAATTTTTTTAGATTGTGATTTTAATAGAGCTTTTCTAACCAATGTTGTTAAAAAATAGATAAAATTTAATAGTGGCCATGTAAATCCATCATGACTAAGGATCTACCTACCTAATTTAATTATTTATAACTAACTGCTAACCCTTAAAAATTATCTCTGCATATTAAAGCGAGTTATTGTCTTTCGTTAATTTTCACCGTGGTCATAAGATAAAACACAAAAAATGTAGAAATGCAGGTAAAACTTATTCTTCGCATCTAGTGAGACTTAATACAAAACAACTTATCGTCTCTACTGCTTTAGTGGCTTATTGCAACCTTAAAGTTTATTAACTGGGTTACAAACCCTGGAACTCTACACGAAGCTATGGGCTAACTGCGTCAGACAAAGACCAACTAACTTTCAAAACTTGCCAACTGTGCTTACATCAGGCCTTTCAAGGTTTACTCTGATCAGCAGGTATCTCTCGAGGCAAACAGCAGCAGTGACAATAGCCAGTCTTTTGTTCCGAGTCATGCTGATTATGATTTCATTTCTCAGATTAACCTATGCCACTTGACATAAAATCTACCTGCTATGTACTAAACCTCTAGACTAAGCAACTATGGGACAAAATGAGACATTAAAAAAAATCAACATAAAGCTAACTGTTAGTAAAACATAAATAAAATGCCACTTATCTTCTTTCAACTTGTAAGGATTTTAAGTTTTACTAACCTTTATTTTGTTTTAAACCTTTACTATCTTCTCTTACTTTCCATTTCCTGCCAGAATAAGCACGAATAGATTTAGTTTACGTAAATGAGATTGCAAACTGTAGAAGTATTTAAGGCATGGCTTTTAGCCAAGAGAGAAGTGAAAGATAGCTTTTTCGCGGCCTTTACCATGCATGTAATTTTCGTTGTCTGCCTTTAAAGCCAGAACTTAGTTCTTGTTGATACTTGAAGATGTAGTGTAGTCTTTGCATTCTGCTCACTACATACGTAGTAGTAAAGGGCCAATCTTCACGTTACTATTCTCTGTAAAGCATCTTAGTTCCTATTTAGTTAAGTTAGTTTATTTTCTTATTTCCTACGTTTTAGATCAAAAGTATTGGTCTTTGTATCCCAAAGCGGGGGAGCGCCTGAACTCTGTGAGAATAAAAGTTAAAATTTAACCCCCCTTATATTTGTTTTATTTTTTACACATGCACAAACATAGCTTTGAGTAAGCTCCCTGTTCTTATTAAGGACTCCAGTTATGTTTGCAAAATCAACTAGAAGGAACAGTAGTCCTGACAAACTATGTCCAACTATTATAAGAGCAAAATATTTAATGCTAATTCTCAAACTTATTAATAATTATTTTAATCAAGTTATTTTTAATAATAATCCATCCTACTTATGGATCTATTTGTTTTTAGGATAGTATTACAAAAGTGAATTTCAGGTATAGATAAGGTTTTTAATTGAATTTGTTCAGTTCCCATTTGCTCATAGGTCCTTAATTTTTTTCATTAGTGGTCCTTAAAAGGCCTTAAAAGTACTTAATTTCTCTGTGCAGAAATGGGTACGAACCCTGTTAATTTTTATCAGAATTTGTAACTAAAATAATAAAATGATATAGTTTTTTAGTCATTACAATATATAATTTTTGTTTTATTGGAGAAAGTTTGTGAGCATTCAGATCAATAATTTAGCAGAAAGTAGACTCTGTAAAAGGATTATTTTGTTTCTGTAATGCTCAATTTTTATGTTATAGACGTGGATCAAATGCTTCTCTTACTCTGGATTTGAATCGATCTCAAGAAAATATCCATTGTGGCACACCTCCAAAAGAATGGTTTGTATTTTTTAAAGAATTTAAGATGTATTAGTAATAAATGTATATGTGCAAGTATGTTTGTGTATGTAAACTTAAGGTAAAGCTATAATATGTGTAGAAAATTTAAAGTAATTGTTTGATTAATATTTGTAGTTATTAATTTGAATTCAGGTAGACTTCCCCATGCAGAAAAATTACCTGTGTTTTCTGAACTTCAGTGTAGAGCAAAATATATTGAAAGAGACTGCATAATATTTTCTATTAATACGTATGACGTTTTACTAGTTCAGTGAGAAAATTCTTTGAAGATGAATTTAATTGAATTTTTTGATAGAAATGGAATGTCTGGAGCAGCAGTTCTCAACCTTTTGACTAACGCGTACCATCTTAACAAAAATTGAAAAACTGTAATATCACTACTACATTTTGCAATAATTATTTTTCAATTTGTCAATAGAAATACAAAAAAGAATATTTTGCTATTTGCACAACCTATTGGCTATTTATATTAAATTTGCAGACATAAAAAATATTAGATTAAAAATTGATTACTATTTTTACTATCAAAATTAAAATTATAATAATTTAATTCTAAAATTTCGTGCAAAATTTGGACCTGTTTAAGAGAGATCAATGTCTTTATGTCTGTCTGTTCTTATTTAATTTAGTTTTAACCATAAATTAGGATCTTTTTTAATTTTGTTCTGTATTTGTTTTTCAAATGTAACATGAAAGAAAATCCTTGTTCTCACAAATAGGTTCTACAAAAAGGCAATAAAAATTCAATAGCCGTATTTGAAATGCTTTAAATTCTCTCCCCCCCCCAGCTTAGCCAAAAGTTAACAGGTTTGTTATTTTTGAAATCATCAGTCAGAGTTCGATCATCAGTTGTTTTTTTTTCTTCAGGAGATTTTTGAATTTAGTAGTTAAAAATGTTTCGTGTATCACCTATTTTTCTCTTGTGTATCACCGTTTGAGAATAGCTGGTCTAGAGTAATCCTTTTCTTAAAATGTATATCAAGTTACTTTTGAATGAAACAATAAGAATATAAAAGTATTATGCTTTCATAGATAAATTAGTTATTAACTTTTTAAAAGTATGATTAGTTATTTTGGCTTTAATATTTAATATGAGATAACATCAATTTCATATCTGAGAGTGTTTTGCAAAAGTTAAAGAGCTTGCCTTTTTCTGTATAATTTGTAGTCTTAACCTTAATGATGTACATTTTGCTATGAAGGCTAGCTCACAAAAATGAAAATGATAAATAACACCTACCTGATATTACTTCAGTAACTTCTAAAATGAAGAGAGAGTATGGCACATAATAGACACAGTTTAATTACATGAAAACCTATATTGAACATAAAATCTTCTGACTACATCTATTTGCTATGGAAATTGTATAGCTCTCTACTTCCTCAAGATTTCTAATGTTCAGTTCATCACATTACCTAAGTCCTTGACTCACCCTTAATGGCTAGTGAAATGATGTCATTTCCAGTGTATCCTTTTGAGTTGCTGTGTGGCTGCTCAAAAATAGTCACTAAAAACTTAGTGCAATCTCTCTGGTTCTGGAGAGCAGGACTAGATCTAGTTATGGCGTTTGGAGACTTTCTGGAGTCATCATCATCTGAATCTGGCGACTGTATTGGCCAGTCACTCGAATAAGAAACTAGTCTTAAGTGCTTTTTGAAATCATATACCACTAGGATGATGTCACCGACTTGAATATGATATATTTGAGGAATTTTTTAGCATTCTTTGGATATGTTGTCCTAAATATTGCTTTCTAAAATGAAGCTCAAATTTTCAATTAACTTTAGCACAATAGTTTATTCTTTGTTAAAATTGTTTGCATCAACCTCGTTGAGTGTGCATATTCGGAATTGTCTTTTGAGTAAGAACATGATTGGAGTTAATGGAATCATATCTTTCATGTATTCTGATAAATATGTTAAAGATCAGGAATTTATGACTTTCGTTATCACATATTACTGTTGCTAATTTTTTCATACTTGTCAAAAAGTGTCCTCTTTTTTCTTAAGTGGGTCAATCTCCATTATGAAATCGGATTATTCCTGTGTTTTTTTTTTTTTTTTTTTTTTTTTATTTTTTTTACTTTTTTTTTTTTTTTTTTTTTTTTACAATTAGTTTAACTTTTTACACGTTAAAGGCTCTTTATCATCATCAGAAGATGATCCATTTTTTTTCATTTGTCATATTATAATCCATTACAAGTTTAATAATTTCTATTCAGTTTCTTACATTAAATTGCATCCAAAATACTATTAGTTTGCCATGCTTTTCTTTGTGTAGTTCTTAATAGGCCATACAAAGAAATCATATGGTGTGCACATCATATTTTTTATTTCATGTTTATACTTTACATTTAAAAAAAAAAAATTCAGGTCTCAGTTATAGCTACACAAACATATTTGTTTTATAGCTCAGCTGAAGAATATCTCCAGTCTGCTGGGAAAAGAATGACTCGCCATCAGCTTCGCTCAGTGTTAAAAGATGTTAAAGCTCTTCACACAGAATTTTGGGTTTGTGATGTGTTTTTGATTAAAGATTGAATAGATTTTATTGATTTCTTTTCTTTTTTCATCAGACATATATATTAGGTACCTAAAAATTAATTTTTTAATAAGTTTGTTGAATCAGTTAAACATATAGTATTTTTAAAACTGTGAGTATTGATCTGTTATATTTTTAGTTTCATTTCTATTTTTAGGAAATTCCAATGAATCATCCTGAGAATGTTGTAGTTGCAGGCTCTGGTACAAAAAATAGATATAAAACTATTTTACCGAGTAAGTTTTTTTCCACATTTTTAGTTTTTTAGGCACATTTCATTCTGCATGCCAATATATACTATATAAAAAAACAGTTGTGGTGTGAATTTGTTATCCATCTTTATAACCAAAATAGTGTAGTTAATGAATGTAAAATATTTTGATGTATATTATACTGAATATAATGAAGCCATCACCATCAAATCAATCAACTTAGTTAGGTTTTTCCTGCGAGGGGTCAAGCAGTTGTCTTATGTATAAGATTGTTTTCTGTAGATATTTTGCCACTAGATATTCTAGAAATGCAAAATACCGTCTTTATCTAAGAAGTATATATTATATTTACTGTTATTGTCAACATATGTGTCCTAGCATAATATTTATTCATTTTTAAGATTAAAAATATGTGTAATACTATCTTTCTGGTGGTATAAAGATTATAAAGTGTAACTTTTATTCCTGTGAAATAGTGAGTTTTTTGCCTTTGCAGATGAATCAACAAGGGTTCATCTTTATGAAAAAAATGGAGATCCTCTTTCTTCATACATTAATGCAAATTATATTCGAGTAAGTTAAATTTACTGTGCTTTCATATTATGTTAAAAGAAACATTATGGCAAAAAATTTCCATATTTTTCTTAAAAGTACATTATTTTAATAAACAATTCTTGAAATACAGTTTCTTTTTTCTTAAATAATTGTAAGCATTGGTAGCTTAAAAATCTAGAATTAAGGAAGAATCCTGTTTAATGGGTGAAGGGAATCTCTTTTTTTTTTTTTTTTTTATGTTATAAATTAAACAAGGAAAAGTATAGAAAATGTTGATAAACACCAAAACTTGAACAGAAGTAGTTTTTTAAATTCATAAACTAAGTACTAACAGGTAAAGAAAAGGCTGATCACTTTCTGTATCTAAAACTATGAAATTTCCTCCCTGTTTGAGAACCCTAACCTTAAAACATATGAAAATAAAACACGTTATTTGAATTCTGCCGAACTTATAGCAGGCATTCCAGCAGATATGTAAAAGAGCTGATCAGTCTGTATGATGATGGAAGTTAGGGATATAGCAGATAAAAGATATTTGTCATATTTTTTCATTTTGCATCACCTTTATGTATATGTTTTTGAATAAAAGCATATATGCGTGCTCATTAACACATTCTTTTGTTGATACCAAGATCCCGTAATTTTGTAAATACTTCCACTGCATGCTGTTCCGTTTAGGACAGGTCCTGAATTTTAATCACTTTTTCAAAATGCGATAAAAGAAAAGATATAAATAGCAGTAAACTTACATCTTGGAGTTTATATGTTTTTGTCTCCAGCTTACATCTTGCTTCACAAAAATTTATCGAGAATTAATCAGTTTAACATAAAACCAAGGCAAAGATCTTACGATTGCATTTTAATGCCATACGTATCTGTTATTGGTGCTAAATCACAATATTCGGCAACAGTTTTAATTTTGTTTTGTAGTCCTATACTTGCTTTGTGATGGCTTTACAAGTCTCTTATTTGTTCAGTTTTCATTAAAAAAAGGGGTTGGAAGAAGATGCTCAGAAATTTGCCAAATATCTGAGCTTTTTGGTGACCTGAGTGCTAGATGGCAAGTTTTTACCGTGCATAAGAACAAAAATAAATTAAAAGAAATTTATTTGCATGGTTGTTAAGTTAAAATAAATTTTCATTGGAAAATTATTAAAAGTGAATTATTTAAAAGAAAATATTAAATAAAGTTAGAGAGATGTTTAAATAGTTGGCACCTGATTATTATTATTATTATTATTATTTCCATGTGCATGCATAAGTATTTCTTATTAATGTGAAACTTATGTGAGCTACAAGTTTGTTATTCTAAAAACTGGGTTTTTTCTTTTAAATATATGGCAAACACTCTAAACTGATCATAAATAGGCAGTGTATACATATTTTTCCATGAAATTAAAAAGGTAACTTAAAAAATTCACCGTTATTTGGGATGTATGAAAAAAGAATTATTTGTACTTTTTGCATGTAAATAATAATTTTAAAGAATTTAAAATTGCTATACATGCTGCATAATTTATACTTTGGTGTAATGCACCAAAATTTGTAAAAGAAATGTATGATTGAAAATTAGAAAATAGGCAGTCATTGCATACATTATCATCTCCATTGTATTTGGTAGAAACAGTTAATATGGATATGGTCACTATGCTATTCTAGCTTTGAAATAGAATTAGTTAGACTGTGAATTAAATTTTGTAGAATTTATTTTCTCTGTTTTAAGAGTGATAAATGAGTTTCTGGAGGCTGTAATGAAGAGATTGACATGCTGCAGTTCATTATTCTAAGAATTTCAGACATGATAAGTAAAAGTGAAACAGCAAATTCTTCAAAAAATGTTGGGGCATTAAACCTTTAAAAATCCTTAACTTGAAGATACAGGTTGTCGTTAGTGCATTTTTTGGAGTAGAAGCACCATCTGCACATACCTCACTGAAATACTACATAAGGTCATGCTTCTAACCCATTCAATAAACAGAAAATTGTTCGATTCGAATGAGTTGGGTAGATTTTATATGGGGTTGAAAATGGAGGAAAAAACTGTTGGTTTTCGCTATATTTTGCTTTTTTATTTCTGCAAAGGCAAGAATGCGATGCAAGTTTGTGAAAAGTTGCGTAAAATTTATGGGGACGATGCTGTAACGACATGTCAGTGCCAGCGCTGGTTTGCAAAATTCCGTTCTGGTGATTTTGATGTGAATGATGTGCCTTGGTCAGGAAGGCCATTGGAGGCTGACGATGACGAAATAAAAGCAATGCTTAAGTCTAACTCACGGTACACAACATGGGAGATTGCAGATGCACTACACATTGCTCAATCAGACCATTTAAAGAAGCTCGGATTTGTAAGCAAATTTGAAGTTTGGGTTCCTCATGAACTGAAGGAAATCCATTCAGTGAAGTATTTGAGCATCTGCCATTCCCTTCTTACAACGTGAAGAAAACAATCCTTTTCTGAAGCGTATGGTCACTGGTGATGAGAAATGGATTGTGTACAATAACGTGTATGCAAGCAGTCTTGGAAACAGTGCGATGAACCACCTCAATCCACGTCCAAAATGAACATTCACCAGAAAAAGGTCATGCTGTCAGTGTGGTGGGATTCCAAAGGTGTTGTGCATTTCGAGCTCTTACAAAGGAATCAAACGATTAATTCAGCCGTGTACTATCAGCAATTGGATAAATTGAACAATACAATCAATCAAAAGCAGCCAGAACTTGTGAATCGTAAAGGCATTGTGTTTCACCAAGACAACGCAAGACCACACACAAGTTTGGTGACCCTCCAAAAGCTGTTGGAGCTTTGTTGGGATGTGTTGCCCCACCCACCATACTCGCTTGACCTTTCACCTTCAGATTACTATTTGTTTCGCTCTTTGCAGAATTCCTTGAATCGTGAAACATTCAATTCCGATGAGGTTATAAATCGGCACCTGGTACAGTTTTTCTCTTCTAAAGGCAGGTCATTCTACCAGCATGGAATTATGAACCTTGTTGAACGATGGAAAAAGGTCATTGAACAAAATGGCCAATACATTATTCATTGAATTCTTATTTTTATAGGAATAAATCACCTTTGAAAAACATTGCAAAAATACGACATGACTTTCCGGTCAACCCGATACTTGCTGCTTCTTACCGCAAAGTTATCAAAAAAATTTTGATTTGGTTTTTTTTTTTTTTTTTTTTTTTTTTTTTATAAAAAAATGGGTGCATTTATTGGATTACATCAAAACATGTGAGGATTATCTGCCTAAGTGTAGATATATCTTCATGAAGAACTTTTAAGGGAAACTGGCTGATATCTAACATCACACGTGGGAAAATTCACAAACACACTCATGCGGTTAGCCTGTTCACTGGGAATCGAAGCCAGGTCAAACTACCAGTGTTCAATAACTTAACTGCTCGACTAGCAAAATTGTAGTAAATGTTTTGAGATAGTGTTCAAGTTACTGGTATTTGTGGCTGCAAATGTCAATTAAATTTAAAATAATTATTTAAAATCTGCCATGGCTACAAGCTTCTATTATTTTCTGTTTCAAAATTTATTACAACAGTTCCCAAATTATCACATATATATAATCAAGTTTAGAAATTCAAAATTAACTATGACTGAGAGACAATTAAATCTGTAAAGAGGGTAAACTAACAGAAAAGTATAAATCAAAATTGAAACAGAAGCTAAATAACATAATAAAATGACAAATAGTTGAAAGTTCTTTGATGTTTTTCAAAGAGCAGCCAAAATAATTTCAGGAGAGACATGCTTCTAAATTATATCTTTATGGTTACTTTTAACAGAGCAATATGATAAAAGTAAGTAGGCTGCTAACCTAATTTACAGTGAGGTAATTAATGGAAATCTTAAAACCACAATTCAAATTAGGCAATTTTACCACATAAAACTTTAATTGATAAATATATATTAAAAAAAAAGTAAATCCAGCAGATGCAGTTAAAGTTAAAACCTGTCTGATAATCATTCAGATATAATTCAGAAATGTGGCTCTATTGCAATTTTTTGGACGCTCCTTTAAAAAACTAAATCTTCAACTATTTGTTATTTTATTTGTTACGCCTTGTAAATTTTCTAAATATCGAAGTTTTGTTTGTTTACATCCAAAAAAGGGTATAGATTACAAGCATTCATGGATTAAAGGATATTGTTATACTTTGTACATGAAGCTGTGTTTTATTATATAATAAAACAGTTTCTGTGTTAGTTTATTATATAATAAAGATAGTAACAAATGCACTCAAGCACTAATAAAAATGAATAAATAGTAGCAAATGAATACCACATTCAATAACTACACTGAATTAATATATTGTGAAGCAGGGATGTAAAACACAAATTGTATGTGGGCTGCAAGCTAGAAACGACTGAGGAGCCAGATCTTTTAAAAGGAAAAAAAGAAAACTGTGCACATGTAAATGTATTCCTAAACAAAAAAATTATTGTTGGTGCAAAACTGAGCTTATTTATTTTTTGGCAAATACAAATAATTAATGAAATCTGTGTATTGAATGAATATAATTTATATCACATTGCAAATTAACTACATTCAAAGATTTTCTAATATGTTGTGTTCATTTCAGATGGAAATGAAAATAATATAAACTTGAACTCAAGTAACTGTAATCTTGAAACCTTTGTAACACCATATTCGCAACAAATACATAAATGAAATGCATTCTTGGGTTCATAAAATTGCTTCGAGGACTGCATACTTAAACACGCTTCTCTAGAAGATGTATTCTGTAGCTAAGTATCTAACACTAACTTTTGGAAGTGGCTGCTATCTTTCTTAGTGCACATCTCTAGTGTATTCACAATGGGTCTTGATGCTTTTTTTCCCCTCCAGTTTATTGTTGAGTAATTTTTGTCTGCCTCTTAGGTGCTAACCTGTATTTGGAAAAGTATTTAGAATTTCTTTTAATTTAAAATAAAAAGAAATAAAAAAAATCAGATCGAATTTCTAGTGACTATAAAAGCATGGCTGATGATCTAACCACATAGAAATATGTATTCTAAAGCAGTGTGCTGATATAATATGCCATTGTTCTAATTAAAGGTTATGTTTCAACTCATTCAAGAGTATAATGACTTGTATTAATAGTCTTGCACATTGTTTTACATTGATAATATATTAAAAGAAAAAAGACATTATGTAGTCGACACCAATTTTCTATGTGTACACTTGCCTTTCATGATGCGTTGGAAATTCTCAGCTCCCAGATGTCTAATGTAGCCTTTCAAAGGGAACCATATCTTTTGAGTAAAAATTATGTGTGAAAAATTCTTTCATGCATGAAGTAATGGAACCAGTAACAAGTTATTTTAGGCTAAAAAAACTGTATTATACTGCTTAAATTAAACAATCGATCTTAGTATACCAGTGTGAACTGTTTGATGCCTAATGGGGCTTCTGTGGTAAAATAGTCAGGAGATGTATGACATCTGTTACTGTTTCCATATTGAACAGTGTTTCACAGATATTATATTTCTTGTTTTTATTTGAAATTTTCCTGTTTGGATTTCATTACTAATCTCAACATTAAGTCTTATTAGGTCTATATGGTTTGCTTATAAAAAAAGTTTCTTACTCTGATGTTGCAGACTGCATACTAAAATAATGCTTAAATATCCATTCCTGTGTCTGATCCTAAAGGGAGACAATTGATATTCACTCCTAAAAGTCTATTTTTGATTGCAACATATTTGAAGTGTTATTTTGATACTGGTAACACTGTATTAAATTTCAAATGAGATAGCTAAGCAGCGTTCTGTGGTATGCTTCTGAATTTTGTATTAGAACTTTTAAATTTAAAAAATCGGGGATATGTATATGATTTAATTTACTTAATATTTATATATATATTTATCTTTATTCAAAGTATAGCTGTTATTAAATGATAGAATGAAAGCAATAATGTTTTCAATATTTGTGTGGGAAATTAAATCACTTTTATAAAAATTAAATTTTGATGAAAGAAGAAAAGTGTTTTCTGATGTGACTTCTGAAAAATGAATATGAAAATAAAATCCAAGAAGTTTGATAATTCAAATCAATAAAAATATTTTGTGAAAATAGATTCATACATTTGTAAGTAATGTTACTGTTTTGGTGTCTTTTTTAAACTGCATTTAAATTGACTGTTGTTTTAACATTTACTTTATTAGGGATATGGCGGAGAAGTAAATGCATATATTGCCACTCAAGGACCAATGCCTCATACTGTTAATGATTTTTGGTTGATGGTCTGGAAAGAAAAAACTCCTCTTATTGTTATGATTACAAAATTAAAAGAAAAAATGAAAGTAAGTTTTAAAACGTGACTTTTGTGCTTTCAATTTATCTCGCATAAGAAAAAATGTCTTTTTAAGAATAATAGAGAAGTTATTGTCTATTTTATTGTAACATTGTATGATTTAATAGTTTTTGCTTTTTGCTAGATTCCAAGTAGTTCCTAAAAGGTTTGTGGTAAAATTATATGGCAAATTGAATTTTTTTAATTTGCTTTGTTATGTTATTATGCTTGCTTATAATTACTAATTAATTTGTATCTATAAAATGTAATGTTTTGCTACACTTGTAACGCTGTATATAATTCTTTGGATGTTGGAAAAAACATATTGTAATGCTTCAGGATGTTTGTCTTTGAAATTTAGTTTAAATGAATAAAGAAATGTGAAACCCATAGCTTGATAGACAGATCCATCTCCATGCATCTATGATGCTGTCATTTAAAACTATTATCCAGCATCACTTTGACATCAAGCATTTTCAGAAATTTTTATTGTTTGTGTGTGTGCATTTGTGAGAGAAGGAGATAAAAATTAAAGGAAGATTCACGAACAGTTTATTCATCAAAAATTAGGTGCAGAACAACTTAAACACTTTTTTCCTTGATAAAACATTGTTAATAGGGATGCAGCTAAATTGGTGCAAAAAAGTACACCTTTCCTTGAATAGTTTTAGATTGGTACATCTACTCTTTTAGGATTATCTGAAGGAAAACAAAGCAGCAACTTCTGGCAGCACACATGCAATGCAGAGAAGTGAGAGAAGGAATGCAACATTTCCAAGATTAAAACCCACCTCAGAATGATTTTATTTTAATTCAGCTTTATCCTTGTTAATTGCTGAAACTTTCATTTTTTTTTAATTTTAAATTATTATTTGGCTGAAGCATTACATAAATATCTAGGGTTCGTACTGTCCTTAATTTCAGCCTCTTTAATGTTTCTCATTTGATATTTCTATCTTTTTGCAACTGTCAGTTTGAGTATCTTCACATTTTCACTCATCTGGATGATATGGAGGGCACGTGATTAAGTGGGAATGGTATTTAACTGCTGCTGCAGAAGGTACGGAATCATTCTTTCACTTATGTTTGCGAGTGATGCGAAAGGCTGCTGACCTGATCGAAATTGATAGAGGGCGTAATGTAATGGCCCAGAGACTCAGAAGGAGTATTGCTGAAACTGCACAACTGGTTGGTTGTTCATGATCTGCCATTGTTAGTATTTATGCAAAGTGGATAAATGATGGTGAAACCAGCAGTAGATGCCAAGGTATAAGATGTTCACGTGTCATCTAGGTAAAAGGACATTGGAGACTGTCTCGCTTGGTACAGCAAAAGCAGCACCAGATAGTGGCTCAGCTGACAGCCCAATACTTCAAGTCCAAGTGCAAGTGTTTTGGAACACAGTTAGCAGAAACTGTTGGATGATTTGGGACTGTGCAGCAGATGTCCCTCTCATGTGCTTCTTTTGGCCAAGCGTCATTGTCTACTATGCCTACAGTGGGCCCGAGAACACTGAGACTGGACCATGGATAAATGGATGACAGTTGTTTGGTAGACTGAATCATGATTTATCATTCATCACGCTAATGGTCACGTGGTGGTATGCTGTTTTCCAGGCTAACAGTAACCCCCCATACAGTAAGTCATACGCAGGCTGGTGGTGGCATTATTATGCTTTGGGGGATGTTCTCATGGGTGGCTCTGAGACCCTTTGTTTTGGTAGAATAGACATGAAAGCTGCTGACTATCTGAACATAATTGCGGATCAGTTGCACCCTTACATGGCATCTGTCTTCCCATCTAGAAATGGAATCTTCCAGCAGGACAACACCCCATGTCACAAGGCTCGAATTAAGTTGGAGTGGTTCGAGGAGCATTAGGATGAATTCCATTTAATTTCCTGGCCACCTAACTTGCCAGATAATAACCCGATAGAGCACATTTGGGATATCAGTGACAGCTCAGAACTCGAACACCTTCATGTCAGAGTATCTCGACATTGTGTGACTGCTCTTTAGACATTTGGTACAACCTGACTTCAGTCATCTACCAAGAACGTGTGGCATCCATGCCAAGGTGAGTTGCAGCTGTTTTGCTAGCCAAAGGTCACCCAACATGTTATTAAGTAGGTGGTCATAATATTTTGGTTCTTCAGTGTATAAGGTTTATCCTAGTTGTATAACAGTTATTTAAAGTTTATGCACCTTTCCTATCTCTTCTAGCTTCAGCTTACAATTTCCTACCAGAATGTATTTTCGGAAACGTGTTTAATGCAAATGAGTAAGAGTAGTGTTTAAGTCGATGCTTTACTGACTTCATTAGAGAGCCAGAGTACCTGACTAGCATGCGTTTGCCTTTGGCTACGTCTCTCTCGAAGCTATTACTATGCTCAGCCGTACTTTAGGCCCTTGATAGCTTCGCCGACTTAATTGAGGTTTAGTGGCTAACTACTTAGAATCTTGATAGCTTCGGCCGTAGCTTTCAGTTAAGCATTAGTTAAGTTTTAATTATTATTAATTTTGAGTTCAAGCCCAAGTGGAGGCTTTGCTGTATGCACCGAGACAGGAGCAGACTGGGTTCATTCTTATTTTGAGAAATAAAGTTAACCCTTCTTGAGTCTTGCGTCTCTGTTCACATGCTTAAGCGATTATTCGCTTATCAGCGTACAAGTTCCTCACATTGAACTGTGAAATAAAAGGGTGATGTTCACATGCTTAAGCGATTATTCGCTTATCAGCGTACAAGTTCCTCACATTGAACTGTGAAATAAAAGGGTGAAACCCCACAAGTGTATGTATTTGATGGATTAACATTTGAATTCTTTTGAAATTATGCAACTCTAAATTTGGCAACTTATCAACATTTTAGAGACTTCTGGATGAGTTTGCATGCAAAAATTTTTTATTTGGAAATTGTGATGATTTTTCTTACAACCATAATAACATTGATAAATATTATAAAGATAATGATGATCTATTAAAATTATATTTAAGAAATAATATTAAAATAAAATATTTTTATTTTCTCTTGCTATATTTTAAAGTGACATCAATTTCTATTTTGGTGACTTATGAATATTTTGATTCCGAAAAAGAAAAAAGGTATTAAATGCTATAAATCACATTTTCCGAAATACTTCTTAGAAAAAACAAAAATGCTACTGTAATTATTTAAAAAAGACGATAAATAGTTTCATTTATCGTCTTTTATATTTTTGCATGATAAAAGTCTTTTTCCATGTGTTTGTTTCAGAATATTTAAATGTGTGTCAGTTTTATCTTGAAAATTCAGTTTACACTAGATCTCCCCGCCCCCCCCTGAAAAAAAAATCTTCTGACTTTTTGACAGGGATAATATTTCTTTGGGATTTAGACCTTGCACTTCAGAAGGTCTAAAGGCAAGTTTATAGATTGTTATTTTGAAGGTGAAATTTTAGACCTACAGTTTCCAGAAAATATAGTGAAATATGTCTTCATGGTATTAAACACATAATGGATGTATTTTATAGGAAATGTATGATGAATTTCTCGTCTTCTGGAGAATGTTTAGAAGAACAGCAAGGACAAAATTATTTAAATTTTCTTCTTTTGATTCCAGAAGTCTTTCATTTAGTATGTTTATCTTCCCTTTATTTTCTTATCTTTCAAATTGGCAAGCACTGAGCAAGGAAAATAAAGAAAATGAAAACCGACACTTTATTAAAGGATTCATCTTGTATGTCTCATTACACCATACATACCTTAGTGCATGCCCAAAATTTTGTTGCTTGGTGCTTCAACTAAATTCCTGAAATTCTGCTGCATTAACTCTGGTGTTGGCCTTGACCATATATCATTTCATATTTATTCTCAATACTGATATTATTAAAGAAATAAAATTTGAAAATTCTTCTGTACATTCAAAGTACAAGCAGTACTTTGGAATAACAGAAATCTTTAATTAAGTTTTAGAATTTTAAAATGAGGAGAAAATTTATTAAAAAAAAATTGATTTTATAACGAGAGAAAAATATTCCTCAAAAGTACAACGTGAAACATTAACAAACTAGTGATGAAATAGAGACTAATACGAACATTGATTTGTTTAGTGAAACAAACTTAGAAAAGATGCTGAAGTGAAGGAAACTAATGTAAATTGGCTAAAATATCTGGAAAATTTTTAAATAAGAAAGATGCATAAATGTTTTGTTACTTGTTGTTGCTACAGAACAACATACTTGTCGTGTGGATTTTAATGTATGGTTATACAAGTATTATTTTATAATCAAAATCTTAAATTATAACTGCTGTAAAAGGTTTCTAGTGCTTTTTTAATGGATATTTTTTAGAAATAAATAAATGTAATTGTACTGTTGTATCTAAATACATAATTTAATTATTTGTAACTAACTGCTCACCTGTAGATCTTATCTCTACATGTGAGTTATCTCCTTTCCATAATCCTTATTGTGAATGCAAGATGCAACATGAAAATGTAAAAATTAACTTTATTCGTTACAGCTAATGAGACTTAAAGTAATACAAAACAATCTATCATCTTTGGTGCTTCAGCAACTTATTTGAACTTTATATTATTAACTGGGTTATAACTCCAGTAAATCTACACAAAACTATGACTTTAAATGGGTTAGACAAAGGGTAGCTAACTTTCAACACTTGCAACCATAACAACGTCAGGTGTTCACATCTGTTCTGATCTCTGTCTGTAAGCAAGCAGCTGTGGTGGCAACATCCAAACTTCTGTTATGAGTCAAGCTGATTATTATTTTACTTCCCGATTATGCCACTTGACATGAAATTTGCATTTATCTCTGGACTGAGCGACTGTGTGATGAAATTAGGCATAAAAGAAAGAATTAATACAAAGCTAACTGTTAGTCAAATTTAAATGAAAAACCACTAATCTTCTTTAAAATATGCGATACTTTTAAAAGTGTAAAATATAAATGTTTGAAGAAATTTTGTAATTTAATACTAATTACTTGAAAAATTTATGATGTTGATATTATTCTTGAGTTTGTTTTATAATTAAGTTCAATATTAGGTTATGTTTAATAATAATGCATCTTACTTACAGATTTATTTTATACTTAAAAATTATAAAGTAAAGTTCGGGTATAGATGATTGCTTTAGTTTTTTCACTTCCTATTTGTTTGATAGGTCCTTAATTTTTTTATTGATGGTCCTTAAAAGTACTTAATTTCATAGTGCAGAAATGAGTACAAACCCTGATATCTGAGTCATTACCATTATTTGACAGTCATGACAAGGAATGATTTTGAAATGATGCTGTGTAAAGAGATTTATTATAAGCATCTACTATTTTTAGAGCAGACAAGGAAAATAACCAAATTAATTGGAAGTTAAAATTTTAATTTACTTATTTTTTATCTATGTAAAATTCTAACTTTAATATATGATTGCCACTAAAATTGGAAACTTGCTTGTAATTGTTGAACAACTGTGCATCACTTGCAGTTCTCTGTATATTATACCACAAATTATTCTTAAGCAAAAGTAATCTGTGAAAATCCATGACTACATATTAATAAAAAATCATAAACTCCAGTGTCACCATTATCATCTATGTTAGTGCCAGCTAAATTTTTATTACATGTATATATATATATATATAATTATTAATAATTATTTAATTAGTAATATTATATTATTCCATTATTTTAAATGTTTCCTCCCCCCCAAAGCAACTATACACATGTACCTGTCAAAGTAAATTGCAAAATATATATATTGTGAGTTTCAGCACTGAAGAATTTGGGAACCTCTGCTCTTAAGTATTATTGAGTTTCACAGCCATAGTTCAATAATGCCGTATTTTGTAAATTTTCCATATTTTGCTACCATAATAAACCTTTAAATAGCTAGAACAAGATGATTATTCCCATCTGTATTGGAATGTACCAGGTCATATTTGCTGCATATACTCTCTCTATTACTTATAGTTATGTATATATAATTTGCTTTGCATGTTATGCAATTTATCTTGTATGTCTCTATTGTAGTATCAGTGTTATTGTTTTAAAAACTCTCTATTTTTCTTCAGTATCTTTACTGAAAGACTCACACTTAATTATGCTATATTTTTCTTTAACTGTGCTGTACTTTCCAGTAACCTTATTCATCAGCTTGCATGTCTTTCAACTTAGGTGCTTACTTTATTTTTTGTCTATCGAACCTTTTGCCCTTCTCACGCACATTGTTATCAATTTAATCACTTTTTCAACATATTATTTTATTCTTAATCATTAATGCTTTTCATTGTTAGTATACAAAATTCAAGTCTATCATTAATTGGCAGTTATTTTAATGTATTAGAAAAGTCTAATTTAGTTCGATAAGGGGAAGGGCCTTCGGCCCAGCTACCTTGGTGTTTACATCGCTCCTGCTGTAAGACCATGGTCTGTATGCAAATTTCAGAAATCCTTAGATATAAATTCTCCTCTATCAAACATCATGAATCATAGTTATTATTATAACGATAAGATAAAATATTCTTTCACCAGTATTTCAAATGTGATTGCAGGTTGTAATTTATATGCTTTAGATTAAGTAAATCTTTTTATGTGTTGACAGTATAATTCTGGTAAGATATAAAGAACCTACCAAGATAAAATGATAATCATAGTAATGTTAGTCAAAGATTTCATTTTATTTATTAATTTTTATGCTGTTCTGTGTAATATTATTTAGAATGTTTTCTTTTCTCATATATAGGTGAAATGTGAACCGTACATACCAGATTATCAGGATCGTTATTCTGATATAGAAGTCACAGTTATGCGGGTTATTCCACGAGATGGGTATACAATTAGAGAGCTATTTCTACGGGTATGTGTATGATTTAAATACTATTTGACATTATATTTTGATTTATTATCCTTTTGGTTACCTGCAATTAAAACAGAACATTCCCTGATTTAAATATATAATTTTACATTTAGTTCTATTATAAAAGATTTTGTATCATGTAAAGAACAGAAAATATCTGATTTGTAAATATATATGTATATGCACACATTACCTGGCATTGAAAATGCAACACCAAGAAGGAGTGGCTTGAAAATTATGCAAATTTCAGAGTAGATGCACATCACCAAGTTATGCAAATGATATGTAATGCACAGTTCTCCCACACACGTTGAAGAAGGTATAATATAAGGAACCCGCAGAATGTTCAATTTTCGTGCTGCTATTTCTGCTAGAAAAGTCATCCTAGAAAATTTGTTCTTGTCTCAGAGGATGCATGTAATAACGGAGAATGCCAGGTCGTTGTCAATGGAAGCAGTTCCAGCAAATAGACGATTTTACAAGGGGCATGGTGATCGAACTGAGAAGAGCAGGTTGGTCCATATGGCAAATTTCAGCTGACACACACCTGGACACGTCCACAATGCATTGGCTTTGATGACAATGGTTGGAACAAGGAAATATGGCAAGTTTGAGAGTTACATTAGCCCGCGTGAATCGATGCATCTACGGACAAGCAGTGGTGTACCTGAAAGCCACAGTTCCTGAATACCACTATTCTGCAGCATGTTCAAGACAGCCTGGATGTTCTCATATCAACCAGAGCATTTGCCGTCGATTAGAGAATAATGGCCTGCATGCGTAACGTCTGTTAAGAAGACTGCCATTGACCCCACATCAAAGATGCCAGCGTCTGCAATGGTGTTGGGCTCGAGCGATGTGGGCAACGGAAAGTCACGGGGTCGTGTACTCAGATAAGTCATGCTTCTGCTACTCCAGTGATATAGTTGCCAAGTAGGAGTGTGGCGTCGATGTAGAGACAAATCCAATCCAGCAGCAGCTGTGGAATTCCCCACTGCACGATAATGCGGTTTCATGGTTTGAGGCGCTACGATTCCACTCGCTGCTCGCATCAGCCACCATGCTGTGCAAGGTGTAGAGATACTTCCCTGGCCACTGTTCTCTCCTGATGTCTCACCAGTTGGACACATTTGGGAGTTAATTGGATGTGATTTGCAGACCCTGCTGTTGCCGTGTTCAGAAGATGAACTGTGGTAAATGGTTGACAGGAGATGGAGAGCCATTTCTCAGGACACTGTCCATAATCTTATTGACTTTGTACCTATACGTGTTGCTTCATGTATCGCTGTCTAAGGTTGTCCATAATCTACTCAGTGGATGCTGTTCTCTGTATTATGCATATCATTTCAAAATAAAGCTCATTGCTGTCTCTCTCTGTTTGCCGAGTTTCATCACTTTCTGGCCACGCCTTCTTGGTATTGCATTTTCAATGTTGGGTAGTGTATATAAATCATGTTATATGAAAAGTAAAGTATTAACTGCTTTAAGCGTATTTATTAGTACAACATTTATAGAACTGCAATTGATGTAATGTTTTGTTATGCAAAATACATACACTTAATAGTGATAAGTTTTAAGGAGCATTTTGTTAATTTTTAGCAAACCTAATAAAAGAGTCTTTATGTTAATTTTGCTTACATTTTATATAATCAAAATATAAATACTAACTGCAGATTTTTCAAAAGTAGGAAAATAATTAAATTATGAAGTATTGATAAAAAAATGATAGATAATGAGTTAAAAAATTCTTGTAATGTTTGAAAATATAAAATGGAAAAGATATCTTCACATGTAAGTATGTTGAATGTCTAGCTAAAAGTGGAAACATCTGCATCATAAAGTTAAATAATTAATATGAGATATTTCTTACTTCTACTCATTTAAATTAAGTTTTCTTTGATTATGTATTTTTTATTTTAATTTCTTCACTTTAAAAAGAAGATTTAATTTCCACTTCCTTGTAAAATGCAAAAATTTTATTTTATGTTGTGAAGATAAAGACATTATGAATTTAAACAATAAATTTGTTTAATAAAAATGTTAAAACTGATTACTCAAGATTCTGACTTTCATATATGCTGTTGCAAATTGCTCTAATTTTTAAAATATGTTTACTGTGCATTGTTTTTAAACATATTACTGTGTACTAAAAATTATGTTTCTTTGATTCTGAAGAACTGTTTGCAGTCATAGCACTCATTACATTTTACCTCTTGGTGGTAATGTCCTTTTGAGATTGCTTATGTACATACTTTGAAATTATTAATTAATCATTACTCTTTTTTTTGTGTGTGTGTGTTTGTTAGTTAATACAAAATTTACAAGTTTTCCTTTAATTTTATAATTCTATATATTCTATAAACTTATTTTATGCCTTATTTGTAGAGAGGAAGTGAAACACATACAGTCCATCATTTCTGGTATACTGCTTGGCCAGATCATAAAACTCCCGAGACTGCAAAACAGCTCCTTGCCATGGCTTTAGAAGTTGAAGCTTTAAGACATGATAATTCTGGAGCAATTAAAGGGCCGATGGTTGTTCACTGCAGGTAAATATTTTAGAGTCTGAATTAATATTTAACCCTAACTGCTTTTAAACTTAATTTGACCAATATATGTTATAACAATATAGTAACCCCCACATTTTTTAACAGTGCTGGCATTGGTAGAACTGGCTGTTTTATTGCAGCAAGTATTGGGATTCAGCAGCTTTTGGAAGAAAATATGATTGATGTCTTAGGAATTGTTTGTTCTTTGAGATTAGACAGGTATCTTGGTTGCATATTTCTTTTTAAAATTATAAGTAAAACTTGTGAAATGTTCGGCTAATTTTTTTTTCTCTCCCCTTCTGTAAAAGGACCCTGCCTTTCTTTTTTTGGGGGGGGACTTAACTTTAAATTCTTCGTTGGTGTCTTTCTTTTCCATTTGAGCAGTAAAATTGTTAGAAAATTGTTTTTTCAAACCAATTTATTTGTTTAAGATCACAATAAATATAGGTCTTTTTTAATTATTAAAATATACAATTGACATAATGTTATTACAAAAAATGTAGTTTTAACACTACAAGTTAGCTGAAATATCCGTGATGAAATCATGTAACATTTTATTCTTTGGTTGCTGAGATTCTTAATATACAGGAATAGATTTCAATTTAGCCTCCTAGCTGCATATGGCTGCTTTGTTATGATCAGAAATTTGATTTCACTTATTTCCTTTATTTTTATATGAAGATATTTAAGGAATATAAGTACTTTAGCGTGAGCATAAAGGAAAGAAATGAACTGTAGTATATATATATATATATATATAGGGTAGTCATAAAGAAACTCTGCCAACATCTGCACTTCTAACGTCCTTTCCAGTTAACCGATTGAGATGAGATAGCAAATATAGTTATTCGGAGGTATGCACTCGAGATTCTGTGAATGGCAACACATGGGTACTCATGGTTTTCTTACAGTTACAGAAACTGGAAAATGTTAGATAGCAACACCAGCTTTTTCCGGTCACAAAATGTTCAGCGCATACGAAAACCCTAAATAGCATTGGAATGGTACCAATATGTCCAAAAATGGATGATCAAATGGAATTTTAGAAGCAGGACCAACTTGATAGTTAAACATAATTTATTCTTGAATAACGAATTTCTTAATACATAACTGTAGAAGACTAGGATTGCTAAACGGACCCCATAATTTTAAATATGCAATTACATTTTAATTAACGACGAATAGCTAGCAGATGCTGAGCGACAAGCTGTTAGCACACAGGCGAGGAGGTGAAAGAGAGAGACTACGCAGTTATTAGATATTTATACAAGATAAGTGCACAAAGTACAGCTTATCTGTGATTGGTCAATTTTGGGTTTTAGTTCCACTTTTTCAAGCAGCGGTACATAATTTTGTATGATTTCGAATTTGGGAGAAAGGATGAAGTTAGGGGGAGAGAACCAAATTTAGAATGTTAATTGAGGTTGCCAATTATTTTTTAAAGCAGGTATCATATTTTCTTATATCTTACATATTCACATGCCCGCTATCCCACCAGGTAATACTCCTAACACTCCCTCAAAATTTTATCTTTTTTACTTTTTTTTGTCTGGAGATTCAACTATTTCCAAGAAACTGGCTTGAGTTTTTGCATACTTTCCATGGCCAGCCACGATCCTCTGACCATTGTTACACACATAACACATATATTTTGCATAATTTTAGAAAACAAAAATTTACACAAGTTACTTGACTTAAATTTTAATTTTGATTTTGTAGGATTTTGTATTTTTCAACATTTTGATTTAAATCATTTAAAAAAGATACAATGTACAGTGTTAAAAACCAGTTACTTTTTATTAGGTAATGGATGTTTTTTGATATTTTGTACTTATGCACCTCTCAACCATCAGCAAAATTACTCACACTGATTTGTTGAAGAGGACATGCCACAAAAAATTAATTCAAAGTCTTATTATCTCAGCAAATATTAGAGATTTATATTGAATTGTTTTCTTCAAGTATTATATCATAATGTTTTTGTATTGAATTTTTATATTGGTTTAAAATATGTCAGTGTATTGTTAATTACCTACAATAGGAACAATGAATGCAATTAGTACATTACTCATAAATTGTATATCATTTAATGTTTAAGATGTTCCCAACAAGAGATTCAAAAAGCATTTCTTTCAATTTCAACTATTTTTGTCATAGGAGTCTAAAACAAAAATTTTATTTTTCAATAGATATTTTAAAGAAAATTGAGGACTTTTATGATTCTGATTTATTTAGTATTATTCTTACATAGGTTAGTTGTTATTTATTGTCTTATGGTATGTTTAGTTATAAATTATATGTTTATTTATAACTTATAGGTTCCATTATAAAATTATATAATTTTAAGTATTTTCTAATTATATGAGAAAGATCATGAGTTATGATAGGGTATAGTTCAAGCCTGTACGCTATGTTCTGGATGTTTTTTCGTGTCTTTCCTCATAACTCTGTCTTACATTGCTAATCCTTTTCTGCCACCCTGCTTTCCCGACCTTTCTTTTGAAGAGGTGGAATGTGTAAGATATAACAAAATATGGTACCTGCTTTAAAAAATAATTGGCGACCTCAAAATTAATATTCTAAATTTGGTGCTCTCTCCCTAAATTCATCCTTTCTCCCAAATTCGAGGTCATTTGAAATTACATAATGGTGCTTGAAAAAATGGAACTAAAACACAAAATTGACCAATCACAAATTAGCTGTGCGCCTGTCTTGTATAAATAGCATAGCCTCTCTTTCGCCTCCTCGCCTGTGTGCTAACAGCTTTTCGCTCACCCTCTGCTAGCTATTCACCGTTAATTAAAATGTAATTGCATATTTAAAATTATGGGGCCCATTTAGCACCCCTAGTCTTCTACAGTTATGTATTAAGAAATTTGTTATTCAAGAATAAATGGTGTTTAACTCTCAAGCTGGTCCTGCTTCTAAAATTCCATCCAATCATTCATTATGCCATAATGTCCAGATGTCTATGCAACAGCTTTTTCAGCGATGACTAAACGTGAATTGTTTACATCTTCCACCAAAACTACAATTATTACATATATATGTATCTCAATATATATATAGGGGGAGAAAGAATGATCATACATTTGATATCTTTTAAATTGCAGTAATAAATAGGAGAGGTACCTATATTTATTTTAGTTAGTATTTATTAATTTCTAATTCATTTACATTTTAAATGTTTATTATATATATTATACAATGTTTTGATTTTGAATATTGATAATGATATATATTTTATGAACAATTCTACACTTACACTGATTTACTATTTTTCATTGGATTTCTTACTGTAATGGATTATGCTTCCTTTTCTGTATTAGCATGCATTTTTATTTTGTAATTTTTTTGCCATTTTGGTTTGTTTTTCCTTGAATATAGTAGAGGTGAAAATCAGTACCTTGAAAGCTTTTTGACCCTCGTAATACAATTCCAAGTTCTGCATAGCAGTATAGTTAATGAATTTATAAGCAGTGTATAAAGTTTGCTTCTTCATGATTTAATTTTTGTAGTAAGATCATGTGATACTTCTTAGGTATGTATGTTACACACACATTCCATATATTGAATATAAGTATATTTATAGTTCAATATTCTTAATTTTAGAGGAGGAATGGTACAAACAGCTGAGCAGTATGAATTTGTACATCAAGCTTTATGCATATTTGAGTCTACATTGCCTGAAGAATCTGGTGATTGAAATGTTCAGCTCAGCTCAAGTTTGATTCATACATAAATTGTGGAGTTGTGGTTGATGTATTACTTGTGTTTCAGTATGTGTGAAAGGTGGTTATTATGCATTTGTTAGCCCAGGAGATGTTGTATGCTGGTGTAATTTATCTCTGAAACATGGGCTTGTTTCAGTCAGTCTTAACGCACACAATGCTGTTTGTTGAAGGTTGTTAAATGTGCCACTTTTATATGCATTAGATAAAAAGATAACACTGTTGAGTGTTCATTAAATGTAAAACAGTTTATTCATATTGATGCATTTTCTTTTAAATTAAGCATTTAAAACTTAATGTTTAATATATTGAATCATAGTCTTGATTGTATGAAATGTTTTATCTGTTGGAAAATTACAGTATAATGAATGTTGAAAATTGTGATTTGTCTTGTCAGTGTCATATTGTTGACTGTTTTTGCCATTTAATTTTGTAAAATGCCAAGAAAATAAAATCTGGTTAAAAACCTTCATGCATTTTGAATTAGCTTGAATATAATATTAGCAGTTAACATGTGTTATCATATTTCAATTTTCAGCTTTGTGTGTTTATCATAATTTTGTTTAATAATATGTTCTCTTGTTATTTTATTTTATTTTTTGAAAACTTTATGAATGATTTTGTAAACACAAATTTCTTTAAATCCTTTGATTGTAATTTGTTATATGAAAATGATTTTTCATTGTAATTTTTTATAGTATTATGTAATTTTTTAATCTGTAGCACTACTTTTAACATTATCTCATGTTTTTCTGAAAACAATTATACATAATTAATATGTTTGGGGCATTAGGTAAGCATGTAAATAAATATTTTTGTATGTTATACTAAAGAGTTAAAGGTACAATTTTTGACTTATGTTTTTGTAGTGCAGTATTCTATTAGTTTGACAGTTTAGAACTTTTGTAAACAGCTTAAAATGTTTATTATATGTGCATAAAAGAATGATTTCATGTTTGTTCCAGTTTGTCTTAAAACATATAAATCACGTTAATTTAAATTTGAGAATTTAATTAATATTCCAAAAATTAGCTAAGAACCAATTTTTTAAAGCAAACGTGCAAGAAAAAAGTTTACTTTTTTATTCTGAATATTAAATTTAATTAATGTTATAGACTTCTATAATGAATAAAAACGAGGTGTTATAATATTTCAATAAAGTAACTTTATTTTAGCAAAGTAATTGTGGTTAAAATTTCAGTACTGGGGTGTGGCTCTGGATTGTTTAATTATATCTTTCATGTAAATCTTTTTATTACTGAATAGAGTGGATTGTGCTATACCAAGTCTATTTACATTTGCCTTCTATCTTGGAGAACTTTCTAAGGGAAAATGCAGAAATTTGAGTATATTTATGTAACTTTTCTTAACGGAAAGTTCTTGGTTTATAATGACTGATATTTTGATTTTTGAAAATTTCTGCATTATATCCGTTTCACATCTTCATTTGATTTTTCTCATGCCATATTTTACAAGTATGGTTTTTAGAATGCTCAATTTTATATATTTAATTTCATGTCATAAATTAATAGTTAATAGTTTAAAAAATTGTAAAGTAGCTGTGGAAATTGTGGTCCTTTATTACATTTTGTTGCATTTTCCTTGCATATCATGTAGCAGTTCGTTAAAATCGTTTTTGTCTGAGGTTGTGATTACTTTCCTGTTGATGCATTGTTGTATTCTATAAAATTCAAAGAATCTGAAAGTTTTGGTTGCTATGCATAGTATTTAATTTTATTCCAAGTAATTATTGATATTAAATTTTGAGTAAGTTTCTACTGGACTTTTTCAAAAATTGCTCTGTATTCTTTTGGTGAGCACTATAGAGTGGTTATAATATTTATTTGCTTACAATATTTTCAACAGATTATTTGTATTATTTATTTATATTTACATAATAATCAATATTATGTATAACTATATTAAATATTTTAAATTGTCTGGATAATTTTAAACTTTGCTCATTATTCATAATTACAGTCTTCTAAGCATAAATTAAAATATAGGCTGTAACATATTCAGGTAATGCTACCTTTTCTTTAGAAATACACATTTACTGAGTTCTACATGAATCCAACTAGTGTGCTGTATCTGAAAGTTGTGTGGTGTATCTTTGCAACGGGTTGGCAAATGTTTTTTGGCAAGAGCAGATTGTGAAAGTTTTAGGCTTGGTGGGCCAAAAAAAGGGGAAAAATGTTAAAAAAGAGTTCATAGGAAGTGATACTTTTACATAATATTTATTAGCATTCTAGAAAAATAAATAAAATATTTCCATTTATTAATAAACCTATTATAAAACAGAATTAAATTTTGTACTAATACCATGAAAGTAATTGTTTCTTTCTGAGCTATTCTGTCATATTGGAGCTTCTATCATTAATGTTGATTGCAAACGGTCATCTGTTTAATAATCATCTGCATTGCAACTTTACATACTTCAATTTTGAAAAGGCCCTTTCACATTGGTAAGTATTCTCAAATGCAAATATAAATCCTCGTGAATTAAATTTTAATTTATCTTCTTTATTTATAGGATTAGATTAGATCCACTTCTTTAAACATCATTTTTAGCATATTTGCAGATCAGTCACTTTGAACAGAAGGTCTGATAAAAGCTCCTCATATGTACAATCAAATGAATTTTGAAATATTGAATTGCCTTTTGCATTTGCATCAGGATTCGAAAAACACTGTTATAACTATAATTTACAGTTCAGAAAATATATCCTGTGCAAATTTTGGGAGGAATGGAGATTTCGCTAATATTTAAAATATTTTAACGTCATGGAAAATGATCAAACTTATTTAATGTGATTTGTATTTCAAATAGTGCATATTTTTGGCCAAATGTTTTAACCATAGAATGTGTTTCACATATAAACTCTGCTTTTCCTGTAATTTTAAGTTAAATTCATTAAGATAGCCTACAATGTGTGTAGCAAATGCTGATCTTCATATCCACAGTGGTTGTGGGCAACTTTTGTCATTTAGAAAAATTTCTCTTATTCCTTGGAGTTGAAAATCTCATGAAAACTTTTCCATTCTGACCCATTGAATTGCTGTATGTAGGCCAAGTCAGGATATATGACTTCTAATAAAAAAAAGCATAAAACTGATGAGGATTACATCCCGAATAAAATTAACTGTTCACACAGTTGATTCAATAATGCTTGAAGTGGTTCGTGTAGAGTTTTCTGGTAAATAATACAGTGAATTAACAGAAGTTTTTAGCATTTAGCTTCAAAAATTTGTTGAACTAATTCTTTACCAATTCTATTTATATTTTTACCACCATTAGTTCTGACGCATTTTAACCAATTCCATTGCAAATTGTACTGTGTTGGCATTTGCTCGACTTTCTTGAAGATACTAATTCTACAGTCACCTGAAATTCAGTATTGCCCTCAAATAAAAGCAACATTTGGGCAACATCTGTATATGTCAACTCAATGAAAGCAGCTGAGCCAATAAAAACCACTAGAAATTGTTTTTCTTGTCTTGTAACTTAATGTCCACAATTCTAACATTTGTTCTCAAAGGATTAACAGATCAAAACAAGTCCATTTTCTGTGGCTACATTTCTTCGGCTACCACAAGCAAACATTATTTAATCAATTCACCATTCGTAATTTTTTTTTTCTTTTGTAGCACTAAAGTGATGTATTTGTAGGCTGACTTAAATTACTGCTGCATTATCATTTTTTAATTTTGCGAATAAATTGTGCTGTGATGAAGCGTTCTGTTCTAAACTTTCCAATTTTTTGCGACTCTTGAATATTGTGTTGCATGCTTATCTTCGTAATGATAATATGTTATACTCTTTACACACAGCTGTTTCATCATTGCATAATACTTTGTCATTTCATTCTGTGACAAAATAATTGATACTGTGTTCTACTGTAAAATCATGACGTTTGAAGCATGTTAACAGCGAGTAATGAAAAGAACAAGCATCACAGAGTGCTAACAGACAATACCACATGCACTGCTAAAGCAAAACTGAGGAAACTGCAGTACTTGTTTTATGGCAACAGTAGTAGTGCACATGTGATCAATATTCACAAACTTTTCAAATTGACAACTAGCAGTTGTATTAGAGCACGTAATTTGATTTACTTAAAAGTTTTTCCTCTAAAAAATATTACTAAGCTATAGGACAGATTAAAAGAGGTGGTGGGCTGTAGTTTGCCAACCACTGGTTCATGGAATTCACTTATTTATTGTTAAACATTTGTAAAAAGTTCTTCATGTTTCTTGAGGAAATTATAATATGATAAGAATTTTTAAATAGAAACATTCACTTTGCAATAGTAACAAGCTTAAAAAAAATTTTTATTATTAAAATTGAGAATAAATTTGTTAAAAAAATCAATCAAAATCTATTATCTCCTATGTGAATCCTGTAAAATATAGTATACAACCACCCTAAGCCTAAATACAATTTTAAGTTGTGACCAAGAATTTTATATTTCAGTTTTATAGCAAACTTAATAGTGCAGTTTACTTTGACTAAATATTTATGCTTATGCAAATGTACATATACGCATATAAGAGAGAGAGAGATAAAATAATAGTTGAAAAATATTTAATTGAAAACTACTGATATTGCATAAAATGCTCCAAAATTAATTTAAATATTATAGAATTAGATGTATGCTCCAAAGATGTTTGATTTTTTTCTTCATTTTAGATAGTTTATTAGTTTTAGTAGATATATATTCTATTGTTGTATTTTATATGTTTGTATATATATCATCAAACGGTTCATATTTCCTCCATTGGATCCTGTTATGCTGCATAACAGTGTGTAGCATTTAAGATTTTCACTTCTAGCAAAACATAAACACAGATTTCATATTTATAATTTTTAAAATTTTCAGTCTTACCCCCTTTTTAAGTTTGCTTAAAATTGTTTCTTAGCTGATGTACATAAATATCTTTTAAAGTACTTTTGTGTCTGTTATTTTAACCAAGGCCAATCATATTGCCTTTTTATTTATTTATTTATTTATTGTATTTGTTGGTTGTATTATGTGCTAAGTATCTTATTTAATTATTTATATCACTTATGTTATATTTATGCAATTTATTCTATGTGTACCTATGGGTTCAGGTAACAAAATTTAATAATAATAATCTTGTAAAAGTAATGCTACAAATATAATTGTTGATGTAATTATTCCTTTATATATTAGCTTCATATATATTTCAGCATATAAAACTTATTAGTTGTGGAATAAAGTGTTGGAATACATGCTATCAAATAGCATGCAAGATCATGATTCAGTTTTCTATTTTTAGCTGAAATATTTTCTTGTTTAAAACTTTATTGTCAATCACATTTTATTCACCGACTGGTCATATATATTTGTTTATGATGCTTGTGTATAAATATAAAAATATTCTGTGGATACTAAAATGCATTAATCCAATTTCTAGATGCATCAAATTATTTTAAAATTTTGCTTGGTAATCTAGTGTTTTGTGTTTACATGTAATCTAGTAAATAGGAAATATTTTATGTGCAAATGGATTAGGAATCAAGAAACGTCCTCATAATTTGTAAACAGATTACTTATATTCTGGAATTCGCAATATCAACTCTTCAGCTACATAATTATGATAGACTGCTTCGTATATTGAATATATTTTCAGTTTGTATTCATTTGTTAGAGTAAAATGTTAAATGTTTCATATTTGCCAGAAATTTTAGTTCATAATTTTAGAATATTTTATCAAAAAGACATTATGTAATAATGAAATATTTTCATTAAGAAAAGCATTATTTTTTAAAACAAAAGGAAAATATAAATATTTGTATAAATGCTGAATAAAATTATATTATAAATATAATTATTTTTAAAGTAGAGCCTACTGAAAGCTACCCATTTTCTATGTTTACTTTTAATTTTTTTCAAAATAGAAAGTGATAGAATATATAATCATTTATTCGTATATATATTTTCTAAATGTGAACTATTTAAGCCACAGACGTCATTTCTAATTTTCTGTTTATTTTTCAAAGACTCAATCTATGTGGTAAATATTTTAGAAAGATGAACAGTCTGTTTTTTAGCCAAACCTGTGAATAGTAATTCTGTCAGGCTCCTCCTCACTCTAGTCTGAATTCAGTGTGTTGTCACTTAAGAAATGCATTTTATGTTCATCATTTTAGAAATTATAAAATTTGTTAACATGCATAGGATTTATTCAAGTTGTGGGTCTAGAAAGCTTTTTGCATTTATTGATATATTTTATCTGGGGCCAAATGTTTTAGTACAAGCTGAAAATATTTTATGTGTATTGTATTTCAGAACTTTAACATAAAAAGTATCTTGTCTGTTACAGTGCTGAGCTGTTATTTGTATTCTGCATATTTCTCTTGTTCATGTTTTCTTCGACCTCTAAATACTGTTTCCAATGTTTATGAAGTTTATTACTTTCTTCTTTAAATGAGTTGCAGTGTGTCAATATGTTTGTGCCAGATAGATTTTTCATGAAATTTGTCGCACTGCATATTTGTAAATAAGAAATCATCTGAAAGATTAATGTAAATAATCAATTTCTAGTTAAATGTACAATTATTGTAATTTAATTTGATGCTATACTTTATAGCTAAGGAGGAAGTAGTATTCATTTATGACTATCAGGTAATATTTTTTTTTTTTTTTTTGTATAAACAGATTTGCAGGAATAATAATTCATGTTACTCCTTTATATAGAGTGAAATTACCTTACCGTATTGCTTTGTTATAAAAATTTTGCCAAAACAGGATAAGTTAGAATACCAGATTTTTCCAAAATTTTAATTTAAGTGATACTGGTGGTGTCAATAATCAGAAACTATTTTTAGGTGTATTTGAGTTTCTTATTTAATTTGCTTAGAAATAATTTTTCCCCTCTCTGTTAGTGGCACTGAAATTAAGGATTGTATCCTAGGGGAAAAATAAAGTAGTTACACTTGGTCGTTAATACTCTGATATTTATGCTCCAATTAATTGGGTGACGTCATAACTTAGTTTAATTTTAAAATTTCAGAAACTAGAAAAAGTTTTTATTGGTTAGGTAATATGAATATGGCAAAACATACAATGTTTGTTTATGCCTTCATGAAGGACTTTCTAAGAGGAACTGGCTTGTAATCATGCCTATGGAGAAAACCAAAATATAGCCAAACTCTTTGCCTGTGTTTAACCTGGATCAAACTACCAGTATTCAGTTGTATTAACTACTCTGCCACTAGTGGGACTTAGTTTTCGAATTAAATTATTTGCATTTGATTCTGATTATTCAAACACCTCAATACCATACTATTGTAGTCATAGTCAGTGCAATTAAATGAATTTTAATTTTAAAATTGAAAATATGAAGCTAAAATTATCCATTTAAGTGAAATAGATTACATTAGAGATTAAAGCTGATAATTTTGTTTTAATAATAATTTTTAATCAAAAAAATAATTTTTCTTTTTAATCTTCCTTTACTATTAACATGTATAGTAGTCTTTTAAAGTATTAGTTTAAGAAAATGTTTGATATTTAAACATTTAACTTACATATCAAATGTGCACATATTTATTTGTCTACATTGTTCCTAACAGTTCATGGTTAAAAAATTTGTATAATGCACTTGTGGACAGTGAGAGTGAGTAAAATCAGTATAAGCATCCTTTAATAATGCATGGACTACTTTCATTGCCGATCTCCTTTTTTTCGCATGAAAGAAGTCGTTACTAATTAGTACATTTCTGACATTCATTGAAGGTCAGTGGTCCATGTAAAGGGTATCATCGTTTCTGCATTTTTTATGTTTTAATAGAATGTTCTGTAAAATTTCATCATTAGAATCTTCACTTTCATTGTAGTATTCAGCATTATTGGTAATAACTTCATTTATTTACATTGATTGTAATTCTGAAAAGGACTTAGACTTGATATCAGTTTCTTTTTATATTTCCATAAATGGATCTTTAAAAACCGTAGTTAAAAATAGTCCTTTGTTGTCTTATACCTTAAAAACAAAAGGTTTAAAGGTAAATTTTTAATCTGTGTGTATATGTTATCATTTTTTAAATGTTAAATGAAAAAATACCTTTTCTTTATTATCTTTTTGATTTTTTAAAAATTAAGATTCATCCAAAATAAATGACCATCTTAATTATATATGCTTAAAATTATGTATATATTAATTTGCTTTTTAATGGACATATATTTTGTAATATTTAAAAATATTTATATTTTGCCTGTGTATTGTCTGTATGCAGTAGAACCCTGTTTTTCCAAACTAATTGGAGTGAATCAGTTTTTGGTAGGGCTTTTTTTCGTCGTTTAAAATCAGATTAGGGAATAATACACCTTATATAATTAAATGTATATGTGTGTGTGTGTGTATTAAACCAAAATCCTGTAGATGATGTTGAAAAAACATAATAAATGTTAAAACAGTAATGAGTATGTACAAAGTGCATGTTTTTAAGATATATATGTTTTCTTTTTCAGAAATCTTTTAGAATACTGACAATGTAAATGCAAACTTTATACACCAATGAATATATGGATACATGGTAGTCAACTGGACAGCTGTTCCACAGTTCATATTTTTTATACACATGCACATATATATGTATATATACTGAAATTATTTTAATTTGAAAATAAGAATGGCATGTAAAGAATACAACAATGTGGGTGGTGATACTGGAATTATTTTTATTTTGAAATAAGAACTATGTATAAAGAATGAAATAATTTGTAGGAGGAAGATCAGTTTAATAAAAAAAAAATCAGTTGTGTTCAAATTCATCTTTTCCATATTTGCCATGTTGTTTTGGTTAAGCAGGGTTTTACTAAATATTTTATTCGAGTAAATTAGTCTGAAAAGTTAGTTATGTAAAAATATAATTTTTTTTTTGTTACCAATGGCATATTTCTCTAATAATTTATATTTAAATGTGCTATTTTTAAGTATGAAAATTCAGTCTTCCTTGAATAGTAGTAGTTTTGAATCTTTTTCTTTAGTCCCCGAGATGAGGTTTATATTCAGTAGGTGATATGTATAATGTGCAGGAAATGATTTCATTTTACTATTTATCCAAATCTCCTAACAACCTTAAAATAGAAGCTTTCAGTATCATTAAGAGTATTAAATTTGAATGTGTGAGTTTTGATAAAAGCTGCATAACACTGTAATCTTAACATGAGAGCATTTGGATACTGTATACATAATTCAGATATTTAAATTTTTTTATTTTCCTAATAATTTGTTTATTATTACAGTATAAATGTATAAAGTGCATTTTCCATCTTCTATGAGATATTTATTGTTAAAGGCAAATTGCAATAATCTTTGCCATTTCATTCTATGTATTCAGTGCTTTCAATATTTTCACCACTTCAATCTTGCATTCGCTCTGCAAAAAGCATTTCATTCAAAATATATATTTGCTCATAACATGAAATACAGAAATATGTCATGTCAGTGTGAATGTTAAATTTTGCAATAGTTGTTGATAACCTACCAAATGTGCATTTTCTGAAAAATCATCAATAAAATCTTTTATATAGAAAATATACCGTTTTTAAGTTCTTCATTACCCACTATAATCTCATTTATAATCTTCTTTCTCAAACTTATTTAGTCAAATGCTTTGGATAAATGATACACATTCTTTTAACATAAACATGTTTTCTTAAACTGTTCATTCAAAAAATTTTTGAACTTTTATTAATAAAAATGGACATATTTTTGAAAACATTAACTTTATTTAATAGACAGTTTATGAAAATTCTTATCAATATGAGCTTTCAGTTAAGAAAGACAACTTTTTTTATTTGTACATGTGAGTGTAATAGATGCTGTTGTTTATAAAGTACTTTATACAGTATTCCTATGTAGGATGAAGTCTTGAAATACTGGTAGTCCATTCCAGGTTCTGTTGCTAATGGCAGAATAGTTATAGCATAGCTGCCAACTCTCCTGGTAAATCAAAAAATCTCCCAGTTTGTAATTTTTAGCTAAGGAAAATCTTTCCCAGCAGTAAATAAAATTTATTGAAAATAAAGCCTAATTCATATTTTAAAAAAAAATGCTGAAAGAATAAATGATTATCTTTAAAAAAAAGTTTTTAATTCAAATTTAGGAAAACTAAAATTTACCTAAATTCATTCTCTTGCCAAATGAAAAATCTTTATTATACAAACGGTATATCTAAAACAATTCAGATCGTAGTCAAATAAATGGACTAATTCTTTCACAGAATGTGTTTTCTTTTATTCTCTGGCCAGCTTCCTAACATAAGAGACATAGGCAACTTAATAAAGGTACCTCCAATTTAGAATTAATAAAACGATTAACTTATATGGAATACCAACTATACTGATTTTTTGCCATCCAGATGGTGGTGATGCTGACTGCCATAGCGAAGGATCTGGGCTTGAATTCCAGAGAAGGCATGGATGTTTGTAAGCATAGCAAAGGAGTACTCAAAAGAGATGGAGAGCCAAAATCTCCAGAGATTGGTGTTAGAGGAAGAGACCCTTGGACCACTCTCCAAAGTGTTCTCACTCGAAATTGCATGCATTTAGCGAGGCCCAGCAATATTTAATATAACTACATGGATGTGCAAGTGCTGGCCTTACACCAACCTGAACCTTTACTAATCATGGTAGAGCACTGAAAATACTGAACTAGGTCTAATAGTAGCAGTTATGTAGGCTTCATTCTTAACATGAAAACAATTTCCATATAAGTTTCTCCCTAGATATGAAATAATTTCACTTAGAAAAATCTATATGAAAGTATCCCTTCAATGTAGAGAATTTTCAAGTACCCTATCATAATAAATTAGATAGCCATGAATTAACCATCCAATATTATATAAATTTGATATGATCATCTAAAATGTGCAACTTCTTTATATGATAAACTAAACCAATTATGAGCATTAAGCAGTTGTTCACGAATTTACTATATTCCTGAAAGCTGTTTGCAAACCATAACAATTTTCCTGATACAAATTAATGTAAAATGAATTCATTCATTTTTAGATCAAATATGACTGCTTATTTAAAATTTTAATACACTACTTGGTGTACATGTCCCAAACCAATGGAAGTTAGTAAATATTTTTTTAAAAAAAATTGGAACACATTATTAAACTGATTTTACTGTGTGAAGGAGAGTGGACAACGTTAAGAAAAAAATGAGGAGGAGGCTATTGTTTAGGTATGAAATTCTTTTCTTAAAAACATGAGATAACTGTCTTTAGAGTGCATTTTCTGTGTATCTATAAGTACCATTTGACTCTAATTAAGACTCAGTAGGTCTTTGTTTTACTTGAAGCTTGTCCAGTGTGATTTGCTGTTCCCCATGTTTTAACATGTTCGCTGCCAAAATTAATTAAATGGGTTCATTCACATGTGTCAAAATCTTAACCACACTATGCTTTTGTTTACTGTAGCTTTATTATTTGAATATAGATACAATAGATTACTTTTAGTAGTAAATAAATTGACAAATACACTTGAAGTTGGCATATGAAATATGTTTGCTCTCTATGGCAGTTACAAAACAACTCGGAGCTAGATACACAATACTCACTTTTTCTGTGTATGCACATAAAACTCCTCATGTGCGATATGTTATTTTCCATTAGTCCTTGCACAAGTCTTCGAAAAAGAATTCGAGCAGTCCACTTATAATATTTCCCAAGTAAATACCCAAAACATTTTGCATCCTCAACATTTAGTTCTAGTTTTGAGAAATAAATGATAACTTCAGTATGCCAAGTGTGTTATTTTGTTCCTTCCTGCATACATTTACTGTGGGAGTGTTTGCACTCAGTGATTTATGTAAGGCAATTAATAACAAATTATTTCATATTTCAAACCCATTTTGCCAACTACCAGTATTCTCATAGATGGCAGCAAACGTGTTAAAATATTTTGAAAGTGAGACATGGCATTGTCATTGAAAATACTTTACTGTGGTTTGCTGCTGAGTTTAACAGTTCTACGAAACATTGCCCTTTACTCCATTTTACAAAAATTTCACCAATCAGAGAATCTAGGATAATTTGTTTTTCTTTTCTTCTTCTGACATTTCTTATATAGTTGCTTTTTGTTACTGCTTCTGAAGTTGTTGTAGGGCTTTTGTCTTGAACTTATTTTTATGGTCCTCTAGTAACCTCCTTGCCCTCATGGTTTTGCCTAGACATATTGTAAATAACAAAACCAGTCCTAAATGCCAAAGTGCTCAAAAGGTCTACCTGCAAACTAATCTGGGCATAATTTCCTTCAAGCTGAATTCCTGGACTGTAAGTCAGTTGCTGCTAGACTTTAGTGCTTTAGAGTTGACAATATTTAAATGAGGCTTTCAGATGTTTCTGGGTATTAATTATGTGTTACAGGCTTCGAAACATTTGAAAATGATATCTTGTCGACTTGATTGTTCATAATTCAAAACACTGTTCTTCATCCTAGGTGTTTTTTGTTTAGATAATTCATTCATAAAGTGAGGCATTTATGATCCTAAGTTCCATTGTATAAATATGTAAGTTCTATATATATATGTGTGTGTGAGTGTGTGCGAATCAAAATGCTAACTTTAATTTACTATAGTCCCTTAATTCTGTGTTTTAATTTGGATATTTACCCTCTCTAATCTTTTCATAATGCTGATGGCACAGATAGTTTGAAAACTAAAATTCAAACCACCAATACAGAAAGTTTTAACAGCTAATGAATGAATTGCAAATCAAAACATTTCTCTTTTTAAATTAGGCCTCCATCCTGAAATATGTCATTTATGCTTCTCTTGCTAATAAAACAGCTGCTTCTGCTCATATTATATTTAAAAAATGAAAGGGTACAGATGAAAAATGTTTGGCTAATAAGGAATAAAAAAGGTATTCTAATACAGCTATGACTGTAAGTTTCACCATTCTATTATGCATCTACATAACTTCTCCACATAGTATTTATTACATATATACACATTTTATTTCACATAATTACTGATAATATTCCCTTTACAGAATATATTAAAAGTTGTGACTTTTGAGCATTGTTACAATGAATGTAAAATATATTAATGATTTAAGAAAATAATTTTGTTAAAATTGTTTATGGGTAATATAATTAAAACATCAAACCGATACAGAAAAATAATTTGAAACTACAATAAATGATTGTTAAAATTCATGAATAATTTTATAGAGCATGGGTTCTCAACCAATGGGGAATTTGGAATTTCATAGTTTCAGAGAAGAATGCAATCAGCCTTTTATTTACTTTCTAAGTATTTAGTTTTACTTTATAAACATAAAAAACTATATTTATTCAAGGTTTGGGTTTGGTATTTATTAATATTTTCCATACTTGGTTAATTTATAAAGCACATATATAAATGAACTACATTATTTAAATAAATGTATACGTATTTTTCGAGTTTTGGAATGGGAGGGGAGAATGATCCTCTAGCAGTGGTGAAAGGAGTGCATAGAGCAAAAAAGGTTGAGAACCTCTGGTACAGAGTATGGTGAGGGAGTATTGGTTCAAAAGCAGAAGTCTATTTTTACCTCTGCGTAATTGTTCCTTTTACCTTCCTACATGAATTAAGACTTTTTATTAATATGGAATGTATTAGTATATTTCTCAAAGGCCATTAACCTTAGGTAAGAAATGCAGGATTTTATAAATAATTGCCAAGCACCACTTTAACCACTAATACAATAACATTCAATATGTTATTATGCCAAGCACCTCTTTAACTGCTGATACAATAATATTCTGTATGCCCAGCTGATGAAAATGTTATTTTGAAATACTGTGGGGCTTACCAGTTTTATGCAACATAAAGAAATTCAGAAATGAAACCATAATTTCAGTAACGTATTAACAGTACTTATATTTAAATGTAATTCATAAATATGAAAATTAGAATTACAAATTTTTCATATGACAGTAACAGTTAATAATGGATATATAATTTTTTTTTATATTTGTAATATTCAGTGAGAACAGAAATCTCATCTGAAAAATTTATCAAGAACTTTTTTAAATTGGACTGAAATACTGAATTTTAATAATACTCTACAAATTATCAAAATTTATATTATGAAATTACATAATTTTTTTTAAATAAATTCAAAATTTCATGATATATTTTCCAAATTTATCAGCTTTACTTTCTAATGCTTTAGCGCTTTTTCTGTAAAAAGCTTTTCTATAATTAAACCCTTTTCTCTTTGAAGGGGGGAAGGATATGTAAGGTAGAAAAAAGTGAGAAGCAAAGTACTAATTTTAATTTACTATAGTACCTTAATATTCTCTGTTTATATTTGGATATTTCCCTTTTCCATTCTTTTCATAATGCTGATGATGCATATCATTTTCAAACTGAAATTCAGGCTACAGCAGTGTACTCTCGATTCTCCATGCATGGTGGTGCCCATGAAGGATTCTGAACACTTATGCTCAAGAGTATATAAAAAAACAAACATCTCCAAGTCCGAGCATGCTCCAAAAAACATTGAATTGCATCTTTAGTTTACTTTCAACAGTTACCTCATACAATTCGTTCTGCATGTTCGTTTTTTAAGTTAAATACATACAGTATATATTAAAATTGATAGTTTGGAATATCCGTGTTTTTCAATTATACATGACCTGCTTCTTCGGCACTAGCCCAGATCATCAATAGTACAATATCAAAACTTCTAACAATGAAGGGATTGCAAATCAAAATCCTTCTGCTTTTGAACTAGGTCTCCATTTTGAAATATGTCAATTTTCACTTATGTTTTTCTCTTGCTAACAAACCTGTTGCTTCTGCTCCAATCAAAATTATATTTCAAAACTGTAACAGTACTGATGAGAAACATGTGACTAACAGGGAATAAAAGAAGTATGCTAATCCAACTATTATTGTAAGTTTCATCTTACTGTTCTTCATCTATAATGTGTCTACATGATGCCAACTTTTCTGCATATTAATACATATATATATATATATATATATATATTATTTAACATAATTACTGATAGTATTCCCTTTTTTAACAATGTTTCTTTAAATTTGATTTTAGAATTATATTCACCATCTTAATTATGTGAAATTATTTTTCAACAATTATAAATTATTGTTTATAACACCTTTCACTCTAAATAAGTAAACTGAGAACAAAACAGCATAAAATCTGTTGCTTTAAAATTATAAATAATTATAAAATGTAGTCAATTTTTTTATAAATTATTAATTTACAACTGCTTAGAAATATAAAATATAAATTTGAAATTAAAATAGTTTTGCAATTTTATTTCATGTGGTTTAGAAATGTAAATATAAATTGCATATTTAATGAGGTTATAAACTATCAATGTTTTCGCTGAAATTTTATTCTGAACGATATTTCCCTTAGAATCCATTTGGACTAGAGAATATATATGCCATGACAATGTAACAAGTCTAAAATTTTGGATTACATATATTCATATATTTGAAATATTCATGCTGTAATGCAATAAAACAAGTCATTTTAAAATGAATAGCAAAGGACAATTGACATATTCCCAAACATATAAATCTATGGTTTACATACAGTATGTACATATATACATAAAATGAAGTGCTATTAATCAAATATAAAATAAAGAAGATTTGAGGATTTTTTTAGAATAAACAGGAAGATAAAAAACTTTCTGATAAAATGGCAGTTTTTAATATTTCATATAAAAATATTTTAGTGAAATCAAGAGGAAAATATTTATTGCATTTTAAAAATTTCATGATATTTTATATATATTATTCACATTACAAACTGGTAGCTTTTGAAAAAATGAAAATTTTTTCCCAAAGCATATGTATTAATTAATTAGATAAAATTACCAGGTATAAAATTTATTAGATATATAGTCATTCAATAAATATGCTGCTTACATTAAATGTAGCATAGACCATATAACAAATGACATCAAAAAAATCTGCCACACAATTTGCAGCCATACTTTGTCATTACACTTAATATTTGTTTTATGTGAAGCAAGTAAAAAATATAGTTTGTAGCTCTCTCAGATACAGCTGATACAGAATATTTATAAAATAATAGTAACACTAAAATGTAAGAAAGCAAACTTACTTTGCATTAAAAAACAAAATACACTTATTATGCTATTGGACATTCCAAATTAACTATGCAGATACTGATATTGGCAAGCAGCTAAAATTATTAGAAAAACTGATGAAAGTATAATAATTATCTATTGAGACATTAAATGTTTTGAAACCAGTTTTCTGTCTCATATGTGATACAGCAAAAGCATTCATTTATTTACAATGCATTGAAGTTACATTAAGTTAACATTATTTAGGTGCTATCTTATAGAGTTAATGAATTTATATTGGCTTGCACAGCAGCTATACCTAAGAACCATTTTTTATTACATGTTTTGTAATCATAGGTAAATCATCATTATTAGTAGTAGCAGTATTTGAAGTGTGTTAGTACAGAGCAGTTACATATATGAAGTAGTTATTTTAGCAAATATGCTTAATTTTCTAGGAAAATGAATAATATTTGTAACCAATACCAACACAACTTTCATAATTCAAAAATTTTTTCCAGAGACAAATGTATTAAAATTTAATGTTAACTTTTCTTGATATGCCAAAATTCTCTAATTCAGTAAACTAAAATTTTTCTGAATGATGTTGAAATCAATTTTGATATTTTGCTTTCTTAAGAGATAAAGTCAGTTTTAATCCTCTAACCACTGAGGCATCAATTATAGAATCCTTAAATTCAAAGTAATCCGACTCCTGCAGTTTTCTGGTTCATTTAGACAGTCCCCAAACAATCCCATTTTTGCTTTTATTAGTATTTAAAAATATACTTCAAAGATTATATTTTATAAATAAAGTCCATTTATAGGGGCATTAATAGAGTCCATTTAATGTTTATATTTTGAAACAAGGATATTACCTAGATGCAAAGAAATGATTTTATTAATTTTCATTATTATTTTTAGGTGGATATATGCCTTCTAATTCTCAACAAGAAACATACTTCACAGCAGTATCATTTTCTACAGAGTTGCTTTCATTTACTAAATCATCACTAAAGATTATATTTTTTAATTATATATTTCAGTGAGACTTTAAGCACAAAACTTTTATCTTCTGCTGTGTCTAACATGGTACTCTCTTTTTTTTTTCTTTCTTACTTGCTGCCTTATTAAGAACTTTGTTAAATTTAAGTCTCAATTTTTCTCTTATGTCAATATATTGTTAGTGACAATTATTTTGAATTAAATAATAGTAAAAGTTTAATGATAGCCACTCTGTTATTCAAGTTAAATCAACACATAAAATGTTATCAAAGATAATTTATATTTTCAAAATATTTTTATTGTACAATGTTGGTTGCATATTTGTTTATCATTAATGCTGCAGACATTTCTGTGGGACTATTGATGTAAAGCAACATTTTAGAGGAATACTGATGGCCTTTAAAAATTGTTTTAATCAGATTCAAATGTAAAAAGATATCTAACATAAAAGTATTGCTCATACATTGCTAATATTTGGAGCCTGAATAATAAAGCACTTTTATATTGTTTTTCTACATAACATTATACAGTTTAAACATTAGAAATCTGTCTCTCTCTTCGTCTTTGAACATGCCAAAAATTATGTATTTCTAATATTTAAATGAATCTTAATTAAAAATATGTTACCCACGCTGCCATTTTTATAGGCACTACACAAACTAGTAAAATCAAGAAATTAAAACAGCACAATTTACATGTTGTGCTTTACACTCCCTAAATGAGAAATACAAGTGACAAACATTATTATCCAACCATACAATTGTCTGCCACTTTGCTCCCAGTGCTTTGCTACTCAAAATATTTTGCTGTCTTATCTTCTATAATGATCTATATATCACCCTACAAATGGAAGATTATGGAGATAAAGAATAATATAAATAATTTCTAGCTATTATCTGTAAATCTAACAAATAAAACTCTTCATAAGCATATCCTGAAAGCTAGCTACCCAGATTAAAAATTCTAAGCAAATAATATAGATTAATTGAAATAGCCCTTTGCTTTAAGCTGTGGAAAGAATTAATGTGAATAAAAATATCCTTAACTTTCTATGATTTGATAACAAATTTTTCCTTTCCATTTCTGTGCAATGATCATAAAAGATATTAAAACTGAAATGTTTTTTAAATTAATTAATTAATACATTATAATTATCCTTTTTTCATAAGAGGAATTATAATTTTCATAAAAGAAATACAGAAAGTTATTCACAATTTCATTTATTATTCTCTTTTTCACTGAACTAATATAATTTACATTTTTATATTACTATATTTGAACTCTTCTGAATAGATATGTTAAAATATTGTTTTATAATAATCAATAGAAGAAATTTTAAAAAATTATAAAATATTACATAATTACACTTTGCTGTTGCTTCAATAATAAAATGGTGAATACGTTTGAAGATACATATATACTTTCTCACAAATACACATACAAATACAAAATTTTAAATATAATTAAGAAAAATAATTAACTTCATTTTTAAGGTATTCTAACTTTTTAAACATAAACAATATATTATAAAAAATATCCTGCGTATAGGTCACATAATTTCAAGAGAAAATAAATAACATGAAAACAATAAATAAATAGAAAACTTTCAAACAGGCATATATTTAGTACATATATACATGGATAACAATACAAACAATGAATAAGGATATGTTTCTACATAGGCTTATATTCTTTCCATTATAACATTAAAAAACATTTTATTACAAAAAATCAATTTCTAAATACAATGGTTTTCAAATAGAATTTAGTTAATTGTATGAAATAAATGTATAATAGTCTACTGAGATTATATATAATACACTGATTTCAGTCCTTAAATTATAATTATAGTGTTCAGTGGAAATTTAATAGTTTTACAAAATAATTTTAAAGATATGTGTATATATATATTATTTAAATGTTTTGTATCTACCTATATATTGTTGACAATTAAGGTAGTTACACAAATCGAATACAACATTCCATTTAAAAGTGGATAAAGATTTGATTATTAAAATATACTTTTTTAACTTCAGGATTTAATTAGTAAATATAATTCTTTCTCATTTTTGTAAAAAAAAAATTTCATTTCATTAATTATATTGATGGTAAAAAAAAACAGTTGCATAATATACTGATATCACAGAACAATAAATTTTGAAACAGTATTTTTTTTAGCAAAATTAAACACTACTAATACAAAATATATTTAGGAATGAATTTAGTACAACAGCACAACATTTACAGCATACATTGGACTGCACAATCTAAAGACTTCAATTTTTCTATCCCTAAAGTTATTTTTAATGCCTAATTTTTTTTTAAAGAACTGCATCAAAGAACTTTACTTTACTTGCTTCTTTTTTCTTTTTCCTCAAAAAATTTACTTCTCATGATAGTTATAAAGCATGATAATAAATTAATTAAAACTATTATTCCTCATATATTATAAAAATTTAACAATAAAAAAGTTGAAATATTCAAATTCTGTTTCTTTAGTAACTTCAAATCCTTTTACAGACACACTTAAATGGTACTGAGATGAGATAAACGCATAATGGTTTTGATTCTTAATCTACATTTCCTTCTCCATACAAGTACCTAATGACATTTGAAATTATGGCTTAAATATGAACTTAATTTCTGAACAAGAGTAAGTAATTTTATCTGAACTGAAACTTGAACTTAATACTTACAAATGACCAATTAAAAAAAGATTTATTTGACTTTTTAAGGTTTGCAATCTAGTATATGCATACATAACTTAACAGCATATTAAGATGTTGAAATATTTTTCTTCTACATTTTCAGATTTTAATGTGAAAATACACATTAAAAAATAACAAAGGTGGATGTTTCCCAAAATAAAATTTCAGGTACATTTCCATTTTTATATACAAATTCAGGAAAACTGATTAAAATATACAACACACTGTACATTACAAAAATACTTTGGTTTATTTATTTATTTTAAATCTAAGTGTTATTAACTAATGTTAAGCAAAATTACCACTGCTATGATATTGCAGAATATGATTATGATATAATACTTTATTTGCACAGTTTTATTTATCAAAAAATTTACACTAAGGTAGTCCACTAACTGTCAAATTCTTCCCTTTCCCATAATCTGTACTTTTACAAGGTTTTCTGACTAATGTACAGAACGAAAAAAATCTGAATAAAAAATTAAGATGGAGTCTTTCACAGTCATTAATGGGAATCTACCTTCAGGAAGCTTTCTCATGGCAAAATAAAATGCTTTGAAACAAAAGTTGTTAAAAATTGTCTGCAAATATTACAGGAAAAAGTACAATGCAGTTAGAAATTGTGCACTAATAATTGATTAGCATACAAATTTAAAAATGCATAGGTAAAAAAAATTAGAAAGAATCTGCTAAGATTCCTTAATTGGAATTCAGCTTAAAGTATCTCTCATGGAAAGAAATCATTCTCAAAAATAAGAAGGTGCTAAATATTTTCCAAAAATACTGGAGGATGGGGAAGGACACTAATAACACGAATGTTTCTAAAAATACCTAAGGTTTGAACTCAATGAAAATGAACAAAATCTAGATACACAGGCTTAGCAGGTTAAGGATAATAATATCAAAAGGTAATAATCATTACCAGTCTTAAGATAGTATCAAACTTTTATGATATGGAGGGAAGTACAAAGAGGATTTCAGAAAGGGATTGTGGCAATTAATGGATTATTTTTATTAATGGATTATTTTATTTATATGGAAGACTTGTGAAGTGACCTGTTAAAAACAACTGAAATATTTGATACTAAATAATCTATGTACAGAATTTTAATTAATACTTAAAGAAAAATGAAAAGAAAGTTTAACATTGTAAGTTAAAACCATATTTCTGAAATTACAACCATGAAATATTTTACAATTGCAATATAAGAAAATGATCCAAAATTATCTATGGTTAGAATTACCTTCTTCATAAATTATTCTTCTTTTAAATCTCATGTTTACATACTATAGTTCTGCATTTGTTTAAATTTATTATTTTATTTGTTATTTACAAGTATTTGCAGTTAGCTAACAAAAACAGTCACATGAACTGAAACACAGAAAATAATCTGCTGTTTAAAAGGAAACAGAAATATGTACACTTATTCAAACTGAAAGAACAAAAAGCATAAATACTTGTACTAATATTTTATAACATTTAAAATAAATAGTAGCTTAGCACATAATTTTGTCTAATTGGGCAATCAAATTAAAATATTTTCTGACTTCTGAAATATCAGTTACCTGAAGCAATTGAAATGTAAATTTATAAATGAATCTTTAAGACTTTATAAATAAAAGTATTACATGCACAGAGTACAAAACTGACCCTGATCACCATTAAGACATTCAAATTCATTAAATTATCCTGAAAAGCTCAAGAAACAAAAAATAGATTCACTAACTTAAATAGTATATCTATTTTTAGGAGCATTAAAAATATAAATATCTAAAACCAAAAATCACAACTATATAAATATTTCAAAAGGCAGACAGTAGAAACACTCAGATTGTCGAAAAATGACATATGACACAAATGCTAAAAATATTAATTGCTATATTTTTAATGAAACACATACTTGAAACTTGTTGAACACCATACTATTCAAGATTTTATACATAATACTAAGAATATAGGAATGCTACTGACATGTAAAATCTAACATGCACCTCTTCATTACCAATCATCCCCTACTGCACACTAATAAACATTAAAGATAGTGACCATTAAATTCTAATACAGATGTAGCTGGTTTCTTTTTTTATATGAAGTGCGTAGGGTTACGTGTCCAGATCTTTCTTTAGAAGTTTGTTGGATTCTATTGGAATCTTCTTCATAATGTTGACAGCACTGATTATTATCAATAGAATGTGCTGCACTGATGATGGCAATAGATGTACTATCAACAACAGACAGAGCTATTCCTAACTGAGCAGCATAATATGTGATCATGACTACTATATGAGAATACGGTATAGGAGAGTGAAACATATTAAAGCCCAAAATGAAATCAGATATGGCAAAAAGAATACCTCCTCCACAGGAACATAATTTAGTCCAAGTCCAGAGATCTTCAAATAACTGAACTCGTGCTACAGCTCGCCATACCATGAACATAAGAAGGAAGACATAAAATGGAACCAAAATTACAAAAGGTCCTAAAATGAAATAAGAAAAATGCCATAAGATCAAGAAATAGCTACAATTACTATTATTCACATCATGTGAGCAACATCAATTCAAAATAAAATTGTCAACATAGTTAGATTGCATTCAGTTTATACACTTTCATGTCTTCATTATAAATATTTATATTGATTTATATTATTATTCATAAAAACTAAGTTTCGTATTCCATAGGAAGCAAAACATTCCCAAAACCTATACTTGTGTGCATAACAGTAGGCAGTATGATTTTTGAATTCAACTCTTCACTTGAGTTTTGTCACATAATAATTCATCAATTACACTGAGATATGTTAAATTTTGACTCATCTGCAAAACATAACATTGTTCCAATGTGATAAATGTTTGCTGAATGGATTTTAAGAACTAAGGCGTATTTTTCTTGTTTTCTTGTTAATGAAGAATTTTCTGTACTTACATATTAACGCTAACACCCTGGTGCAAATTGGTGATCTTTTGTAGATGAAAAGGTGAAATTTACTTATCAGGTGCAAGTTGGTAATTTGCATGACTTTTTTTAAAAAAAAAAGATTCTCAAAAAATTCATATTTATTGCAAATTGGCAAACATTATCAATATATATATAAGAAACACTTTATCAATTTAAAATACAAATTTGAATTATTAAATAAGGATTATACAATACAAAAATTAAAAAAAAAACATTTTTCGTAAAATCGTTCTGTAATTTGCTTAAAAAACATCAGAGAGTCTCATAAACCGAATATACTGCACAACTTCAGCATTATTAATAGACTCTCAATAAAAAAAAAAAACATATTTCATTATTCCCTCCTTTAGCAGTTTTCCAAACAAAGTACTGTATTCCTGCAGAAATTTTACTGCAATTTCTTCCATTACTGGCAAGTTTCAAAACTGAATATTTTAAAACTGTGCCTCAGGCAAAAAAAAATCATGATTTGTCTATAAAAACTATTGGAACTTCATGCTTAAGAAAATGGCAACATTGATTGACTGTAAGATTGTTATTAGTAGGGTCGCCTGAAAAATGCTTATGCGCATGGTTGCCAGAGTTTGGCACATTCTCGTCATTTGGTGATTTTTACTAAGGTGGTTGCAATAGTATATAGATATTAAA